>JAQIWH010007642.1:0-11164 GCA_034695005.1 Cryptops parisi | reverse complement strand
TTCATACATTTTAAGGAATAACTGCAAAAATGTCTTGACGCCTTTTTTTCACCCAACTCCTCAATCTTAGTAGCCAAATACTCCAATAGCTTTTTCATCTATCTTCCACCACTAACAATAATACACAGCGGCGCCGACTCCGTGAGCGCTTGAGAGCTCTGACACCCATATAAACAATGTTGTTAAATTCCCGAATGGGAGCACCGTATGCGAAAAAATTTCACTATCATGCATTTCCATGTAGCCGTGCACAAGTGATTGAACGCTCTTTCTATTCTCGGCTTTCTTCCACAACGTGTACGCCACGTGTGGTGCGAATACTGATCAACAGTACCTACCCCTTGATAAGTCGAAGACTATTGGTACCTTTTATTTTAATGCCAAATTACTGAAAATTACCAATTCAAATGCTGTTACTTAGTTTAAAAAAAACAACCACGGTTTCAAAGCATTGTTCTTTAAACTATACAATTTCCTTTTCAATGTTAGCATATTATTAGTGTAAATACAGGGTTTTAAAATAACAGTTTGAGGGTGAACCGTTTATTGCATGTACACTGTCGATACAAGTTTATTATCGTTTATGCCTGGTCTTATAAAATCAAGTTTTATTTATTTATTTATTTATGGTACGTCCCATTGGGACACAGTTTCAAGAAATAGATTAAAAAGTTAGATTAGGTTAGGAAAAAGTTCTCTTTCCATGACAATTCCAATACAATAGACTGGTTAATCGGACGGTCACTTAATCGAAGCAACCGTTTATTTAGGAGAAAATCATGAAGAACCAATGTATGGTATATTTTTTAAACCTCTTTTCCTTCACATAATCCTCTATTAATTGAAGCAAAACCTTAAAGTCCTGATGTGTTTTAATTGACCAAAATCGACTACAGTATTTCCGATTATAATCCGATCGTGGCTGCCGATCAATAGACAAGTATTTGATTGTTAATGATAGAATTGTTTTGTTTTTATAACATTAATACATTTTCGTTTGTTTTAATTTAACTAACCTAAACTTTAGACAAATGCCCTCCTACAGGTGGCAGGTCGTTAAAAAACAAGTACAGTACCAACAGTATTTGAAAATACAATAGTTGTTCACTTTAACACGGAGCCTCACCAAATAATATACCCAAACTAATGCACACACTACTCACTGGGTGATATGGTTTCCGCCATTCACTTGTCTCGTATCGTGTCGAACGTCCGACGGTTTTTTTATGCTGATTTTTGCGGAGTCAAAGCAAATGGGCAAGTGGTCATCAACCGGGCTTCCAATTTCTTTGGTCGTGATTACTTCTTCAACAACCAGCTGAATGTTTGGCTTGAAAATTTAGATCACTGAATACACACAATGTTAGGAAGACTTTCATCTTGTAGTCTTTCACTTTTATCTTCTATTATGTCTTTTATACAACAAACTATTCGAACTTAACTCACTGCCCTCTCCCCAACTTTAAAATAGCAGCTTCTTGAGGTAAAAATCCCATTCGTGGATCATGCTTCTTTGATCACTGATTTGCATAACGTATCAATATGGTCTTTTGAATTTAATAGTTTTCAGCAAGTGTTAGAAGAGTCACTATTAAAGAACCAATTCTATGGACGTTTTGTGGTTTTCGTTTAAAATTGGTATAAAGTTAATGACACATAAAAATAAATTTACCAGCATTACTTATTTTAAATTCAAAATTATGTGTAAAAAAATATAAATAAATAATTAAAAAACCGACAAAACATTGCACAGAAAAAAAAGATAAAATTTTTATTTCCAATACAATTATTTACTGCATACTTGTTCAACTCTACTACGAATTAGGTTTAATGTCACAAAAACTGTAAATCTTCTTGTATGGGAAACTGGCCTACGAACTGCAGTATATCATTCTGTACAAATAGAGGAGCGTACGAATAGCGGGGTTTCTCTGTACTTTAAGTTCAGATAGCAGCCATCAACTTTTGCCATAAGAAGATGCACTTTCACCACTTTTAATACTGAACGTATTTAATGTAATCGATGTTTTTTTACGACTGGAAATTTCCGTTCACATTGTTTACAATTTTATTATCGACAAGAACCATAGCCGACCCCAAGAGTAGTGTATTCTATGAAGTCTTATACCAATAGACGCTGTGTATACCAACTGATGCTGTATATACCAACTAAACACCCCACCATGTCAACACATATTGAGTTTGATATTTGTGCAAAGGATATGATAATGTACCAAAATGTAATAAAATTTATTTGCTCAGTGGTTATAAAAGCATTACTTGTATCTTGTGGGAAAAGAGAGAACAAACAATTCATTGTACATCAACGACTACGATAGTGATCTTTAGCCATTCGAAACGTTTTGTATTCTAGACATGTTCAGCTGTCAGGAATGATCGATATTTTCTTTGCATGTTCATGATGAACTTTCTGGTTCATAAAAACGCACACGTCAATACAATAACAAAAGCATTACGATCCAAAAAAGAAATTTGTGAAGCTTTTCTCTTGTTTTACGACCCCAATTTTAACAAAAGAAGGAAACAAGTTGATCCAACCATTTAACCAGAAAACCGAAACCAATGATTCAAGTCAGTCGCAGGAAATTTGAAAACGACAGGAATACACTTTTCCCAGGGTACAGTAATGCATACACACCAAATTATGAAGTCATGCACATTGTCTGTCTGTTATGTTCCATTCTTTTGTAATTTTTATTCACAAAAACCATGTCAACTTAACTTACTGCCTCCACACTCTACATTAGTGGCTTCTTGATGTATAATTGAATCCTATTAGTGGGTTTTGCTTCCTTAATCACCCATTTGCGTAGCTTATCAGTGTGATGCTTTGGAATCTGTCAGTTTTGAGCAAGTGGTGGGATTAAAAAAATAATTGAAAGGCCTGGTGTAAAAAGTTGTTAAGTAAACATTTTTACAATTTCGAGCAAAACACGTTTTAAGATTTGAACTTGCATTGCTGGTTATGGGTTATTTTGCTCTCTTCTTGTGCTAACATTTTTGCACATACTGTTAGTTTGCTCAAAATTAAGCGTCAGGAAGGTAGAATTTCACCTGATACATTTGAAAATGCTTCTAGATCATTTTTGACAAAAATTACCACCTTTTATACAAGCGCCTTCAATTGTTTTACATCGTAAAAACCAGTGTGACAAATTTGTGTAATGATTGTAATCAAACGAAGCGTTCATTGGATAAACATTTCCGGTGCGGGCGTGTGTTGCAGTAAAGCGTGCTGGCGGGAGGAGCTTTGTTGGTGTTGTGGTCGCGCAGCAAAAAATTAAAAATTCTAGAAAAAATTCATCTTTACTATACAAAATGGTAATGAAATTTTAATAATTTCGATTATTTCTTATTATAATTTCAGCGTATCACGTCAAAATGTCGTGGTAATAATGTCGTCGACAAAAATGTCGTGGCAAAAATGTCGCTGTACAAAAATGTCGCTGTGCAAAAATGTCGCTGTACAAAAATTGCGTACTCTTGTTGGGTTCGTGTCAATTGTTTAAAATTTTTTTTTATTGGTCACATCGAATTAATAGTATTAACAGTAAACCCCATTTTAATTACAGTAATAAAGAAAACTGAATAAACCATTAAGCACAATATAAAAGGTCAACAGAACAGGAAATCTTAAAACCACACTACTTAACATGGCAATGTGTGATACGTCGAATAAATTCATTACTAGAAAACAAACTGGTGCCAATGAGGTAGCTGGCGTTAACATTCGAAGAACTATCATCGACAATAATGATCCTATCAATGCCAGAGCCTACATCTTCGTAAGCTCGGATCAACAAAAAGTAATTCCGTTAAGACAACATACTTTCCCTGTCGCACACAAAAACGAAATTGTTAGAAAAGATCGGTTGACAAAACGTGTCACTCGAATGGTCACAGAACTACACGCCCAAGAGAACAGACAATCCACTAACATTCCAGGCTTCAACTATGTTGTCGCAAATAATGAGAATATTGTACTGAGAATTCTCTGGTCTGCAATCATCATTGTAAATGTTTGCGCGTGTTCTTATCAAATCTACGATAGAATAGCCTACTATCTCTCAGTGCCAGTCGCAACTGATTACAAGATAATCATGGCCGATGAATGGCCTGTTCCATCTATAATGATGTGTTCAACCGATACAAAAGCAGCAATTAAGGCGAAAGCCAAATATTTAAAAAGCTCCATTTCTTCTGATTTGATTGATTGTTCAGCACAGTTGATGATATTGTTAGGTGTTAACAACATGACATTGGACGACAAATGGAATGCATTCAACGTTTCAGAGCTCGTCAAATACAATGAAGTGTCCACTCAAACAACGAAGGTACAATACAACATATAGGTTTTAAATCATTTTAAATATCAGCATTAGTACATAAAACGTTGAATATAGTATATTATTTAATTTGTCATTAATGTTTGCAAACTCAGAATGAACGAAGACTATACTCGTTGGTGACAGAATCGACCCATACTATTTTCGGAATCTGTACGACTTTCAGCTCACGTAAGTAGTAATCACAACTTCATGTCTGAAGTGTACTTAATCACATTGGGGTTACAATAAATTGTCACGAATAGGCAAAACTGCAATGCACATATTTATGAGACAACCGTCTTCATCAATGTATTGTGTAATTCCCTGAATCGTCCTAAAATAAAACACTTGACACAAAGTAATGTTGAAAACGCCTGCTAATTGATCACGACAATAAATTAATAATTCTTTTTCCCACTAATAGCTAAACCACTCCCTATAGGAAAAGCGAAAATAAAAACGGGCTTTGACATTGCTAAAAATTCATGTCGTAATGGTATCGTGACGGTAAGAAAGAATCTGAAAAGTTGTAATATTATAAAATTGCTGTAATTCAAAGTTAACTAAGGTCCCTGTTGCCAATGATCCAACTTGAAATGTTCTTTCTAGGGAACAATCCAAGCTGCTCACGAAGCTCTCAATTACAAGAACAGTTTCATATTTGGTATTGGAATACACGTGAACCTTGAGGCACAAATTAAAATGGTATGTAACGCAACATAATGCAGGGCCGTATACAGGATTCGAGCAAGGGGGGGGGGATTTACGTATTCAATATATCGATACCCAAAAACATCGATATAAGTATCGATACTTCTTGGATGTATTATTGAAAAACTGCTTTTAAAAGGTGACCCATAAGTCATTAAGAGGTTTAAAACTTTAACAACTTTTTAGTTTATAGATGTGTTTAAATTTTCTTTCAGATTTCACAAGTAAACATCTTGGAAATTGTTTTGCAAAAGTTCAAAACAGAACTACAAATGAAACTCGTAGAATTTTAATTTTGAAATCATTAATAAATTATTTACGAATTCGTCTTCGGTATCTATAGTTAGTCGCCAAATTGAACGTTTCCAGCAACAGGGTTCTGTGAGTGATTTATCACGATCTAGGATACCTGGTCTATCTGCCTTGAACGTCACTGCATCGCACTTTGAAGAAAGATTTACACTTGTACGCATACAAGATGAAATTGGTGTGAGAATTGAAACCGTCATATTATTGGTAACTTCAGAATTTGGGTCCACTTTTCAAGAGTTAGTATGCTCGTTGCGTGAGAATAATAACTGATTTTAAAAACTAGGATCGGCACCACGCTATGAGGATGCCAAAAATCAGAGCGGAACGGATTTTATTTAATTTTTAATGATTAAGCACGGTTTACTAAATTAAACATCACTGAATGTTTCTAAAGTTTGCATGTAACCGTCTGTCTTTTTTCCCTGGGGTAGAGCGAAATATCGCATGATAAAGCGTGTATTTGCTAAAACATTTTCCTACTAACAAACATTTTCCCATTTCAATATCAGTGGCGCTATCTAGCGACAGATTTTGACAACTATTGGTACTAATTAACATTGCAGATATCGCATGATAAAGCGTGTATTAGCTAAAATATTTTCTTATTTCAATACTAGTGGCGCCATCACGCGACAGATTTTGACAACTATTGGTATTAATTAACGTTGCAGATATCGCATGATGAAGTTCAAATTATTAACTGTGGATACATCGCATTATTAAGCCCTTATTGGGTTAATCTTGCGATATCTACAATATTAACAACTAACGATACTTAAATCGTTAGTTGTTAACATTGCAGATAATGCAGGATTAACCCAATAAGGGCTTAATCATGCGATGTCTCCAATGTTAATAATTTGAACTTCATCATGCGATATCTGCAACGTTAATTAGTACCAATAGTTGTCAAATCTGTCGCTGGATGGCGCCACTAATATTGAAATAGAAAAATGTTCCAGTTAATACACGCTTAATCATGCGAAATTTTTGAAGCTTACTGACAACGAAAAACCCGTGATTTGCATGAGATCTTAAGCTCGGAAAAATGGTGGGTTTATTAGGAGACCAAATCTGTAGTTCATTAGGGAGGGCGTAACTACTGTTCAAAAAATGGATGGAAGGTCGCAGCAAAGGTTGTTGTTCACTACTCACTACAATTTCCATTCGTGTCGTTTATTATTTAAGTTGTAGTAAATAAAAAATAGATAAACTAAATAGGAAATAGTAAAAATTTTACGTATTAGAAAATAGATAACAAAAAAAAATTGAATACTATAATAAAAAAAAAGTCCAATGTAGGCTGGAACCCCAGACTACTGGCATGTCAGTCCTACGCTCTACCACGGCGCTATTCTAGTATACGTTGAATAAAGCGTTGAAGCCCATGTTATTCTATTACATCTAGGAAGTCAATATAGTTAGTCAATTTAATGAGTTTTCGGAAACATTTTGACGTTGTCCTGTAGACTACCATGATCGTGCTATTTCTAAAATTTGAAGCTTCTAGCTGTTACTGTTGCAAAGTAATTTGCGAACAGAATTTTACATCCGAAGTCGAGGAAAGAAGAGCTCTGCTTCGAACCACTATGATAATACTCTATGAGTTCTGTTCGTTGTTCTGTTATTAATTTGTGTACAGAAAATTTCCAAGATGTTTACCTGTAGAATCTGAAACCTCTTTATGACTTATGGGTCACCCTATATATATATCGGAAAAAAATTAGGCTATATAACGAATTTGTTTCTCAAGACAATTCAGGTTTTTCTTAAACTGATTTTTTTTTTCAATTATCATCCCAGAAATTCCGCCCAGGAATTCCCAGATTCCCATACACATATATTGATACGTTCGAATAAAAATATCGATTGTTTTCCAATAAGGGGATAAGCCAGTAAATTGTGCTAAGTCCCATTGCATGGATTTAAAACACAGTAATACACTAATTTTTATCCAGAAATTCCTTCTTCACATACACGAATATCGATATATACGAATATAAATATCGATATTTTTTCAAAGGGAGGGGATAATCCCCTACATCCCCCCTCTTGTATACGGCCCTGCAGGACACCCCAGGGTTAAAAACCTAAACACAGACACGCCATAGACACCCTAGGGAAGTAACCCTGTCAAATTTGGTTCCAATCGGTCCAGCGGTTTAGGACCCTTATTGGTGCGCACAAACTAATCGACCCGTCTTTATAATATAGGATAAATAAATATATAAATAAATAAATCGACTAATTGCAGAAATCAAAAATGAAATTTCTCAAAACTCGCATTGATCAAATATCGAATTACTCAACGATCGCATAAATTCTCATAAATCGAAACATGCAGAAATAAAAACTGGATTTTTTTTTCATTATGTATGTATGTACATGTATGTACATGTATTCATTATGTATGTATGTACATACATACATACCATACAGTATATCTGTATATGCCAACAGGTTATATAAAGACCATGCTTAAAAAGCGTTTAACTTGACTTGACTTGACTTAACCTACTTGTTTAACTTGACTTGACCGTTGTTTGTTTGATTTTACATCTTGACGGTCTTTCTGATATTCCAGAAAACTGAAATTTGATACGTAGACCCAGTCAGCAGAGCATTTAATTCTATTAAACTTTGACAGATCGATGATGTGTCAACTTGGAGAAAAGAACACGTAAAGGTGGAGTCGTTATCTCGTAGAGTGTTGCTGACGATAATTAACAACCACTATTTTGTTTTAAGCAATAAGCCCAAATCAGGCATTGTTATACTACAGACAATGTATATATTACAGGCATTGTATACAATACTGAGGCTAAACATTGTATAAGCCTGGCCTCTTCTCTTTTGGCAAGTATAAAATAACATTTTTGATAGAACTGTTTAGGTTAGGTAAGTTACAATGCAAATGACTTTCCTAATTTTTCGTG
Source organism: Cryptops parisi (assembly GCA_034695005.1). NCBI lineage: Eukaryota > Metazoa > Arthropoda > Chilopoda > Scolopendromorpha > Cryptopidae > Cryptops > Cryptops parisi. Next base: position 2,856 of record JAQIWH010007642.1, on the reverse strand, counting down.
TTATTTATTTATTTAATTATTTATTTATTTTTTTATTTACTGTTTTATTTACTTATACTGATGTAACATAATGGCTCATCTTAGAATTAAACTTTGAGCAAAAAATGTGTCCTATGTTGCTACTGAAAGTGAGAGAAGTTCAGAAAGGAGTTTCACACAGAACCACCTACGCGACTCACCAATGCTCAGAGCAATTCAGGACAACCTTTTTTTTGTTCAAAGTTTAAGTTCAATGTCAGCCATTATGTTATGCTAGCGGAGCCCTTACGCGCTGCTATTAATTAATAACCATTTTGCGTTTAGTTTTAAAACGCAATTTTGGACGGTATATCTGAAACATAGTACTCATAATGCAACAACCGGATATCGACAACTATGAACCTAGCAAAATATTATGTTAAATCAGTTTTACCTAAAACAAACAAGAATTAAAAAAGTTATAGACATGATTTTGAGACACCCTGTATATTATTGGCCTATTTGAGCAACTATTTATTGTTGTGAATCCATAGGAATAAACACTTATCAACAAAAACATTTTTCTACGTGTTTGTTTCAAATACAGTACAGTACAGTAGTTTTGAAATTTGATTCTCAAGCCCCTCTTTTTTTAGCTGCGGATGCATTGGAGTGATTAGAAAGTCAAAATGGACGTATGTTTAACATGTATGTACAAAAAAAAAAGTGTCTACAATTTACCCCCATCCCATCCCGTGTGTATATTTTCAGAAGGGGGAGTAAGAGAAGTTTTTTCATAGCACATTTTAGTACACAATGTACGTATATAGAAGTACTTCATCAACTTTTCTTTCGAATTAGGAGGGTTATTAGTGGGTAAATCCTCACCGCCTTGTTCACTGCCCTGCCATGATTATGATTGATACATAAAGAATCACCTATGATTCCCGATTTGTGGAACCCCTTGTACCCATAGGAAAAGCCCTTTTGATGGTATTTGCATTCCTATTTCTGAATCTGATTGAAACGTTCATACAAACGTTCATAAAGTTCATACTTTTTTATTTATTTTGGTTTCCTGATGCTTTTTTTTATTAAATTATGTAAAGTAGACTTTGCTAATATCCGGAATAATTTTTTATACACGTATATTTTTAGTTATTTTGTTTTTGTTAGTGATGAACAAATGACTGCGTTTGTAACACTACTGTTTTGTAAGCAGGTGAAAATTGACTTGTTTTTGGTTGTTTCTGCGTGCATGTGAGAGGATGAAAAACAAGAAGACGAAGGGGAATATGGGCGATGATAAAGAAGGGTGGGGGTTAGTAGCGCCACCAATGGTCGACAGGTGCGCTAGCGGAGGCGTCAAAGAATAAGCTTGTTCGGTCTAGGTGAACGTTGACAACAGCATGAAACGAAACGACCACTCGAGATCGAACTTGGCCAGCAAGCAGCAGCACTGACTTTGTCTCTTCTTCCCAACCTCCACAAGTTAGTAGACGAAGTTGTTCAAAGAAAATCGTCATGCTCATCACATGCAGTCTCGTCGTGGTGGCAGTGACCCAGCTGTTGACAACTGCTTTTGCATTTTCTTTGCACCCCAACACCGAATCGAACGATATCCACGCTTTTCCGGTGAGATTCGTTTAATTTTCTATGATCTACAAGTTTTACATTCGTATAATTATATGTGGTTTGGTTTAAAATTGTTTTGTTCGTTTATTTATTGTTTGTTGTTGGGGTTCTGGTTTAACTTTGAGGAAAAGTTTTATGTGTATTTGCTGAGTTTCTAATCAACTACAACTACTACAACTATTACTACTACTACTACTACTACTACTACTACTACTACTCGTCGAAGTTTTGAGTTATGAATGGGAATGCTACTCAGCTTTGAAGAAGTGAATCTTTGAGAGTTTGATTTTAGAATAGCTAAATTTCAATGGTTAAAACCTGACCTACAGTGTAGGATATATAATTTACTAGCACGTTATTTTTATATTATTAGCTTCACTCGTGAGTGAGTTTGTGAGAGTTGAGTTTGTGAGTGAACGAGCTGGGAATTGAACATATACTACCATCTACAGTCGTTTATGAGAAGATACTGCATAGTCCAATGTATCAAGAATGCATAAAACGAGAACCGCGTAAGTCCTTAGCGTAAATCAAAAACCGCACAAGTCCAATGTAAAAAAATCGCGTATACCATAAATAATAAATAACGATAAATAATGCGATAAATAAACCGAAAATTGCAGAAAAAATGAAATCACCTTTACTCAAAACTCGCATAAATCAAATATTGAATGACTCAACGATCGCATAAATTTAAATTTGCATAAACCGAAATTCTTATTAATCAAAATTCGCATAAATCGAAACGTGGAGAAACCAAGAATGGATTTTTTTGCAATTTGCATTATGTATAGATGTAGTGTATGTACATACAGTACGGTAACTTTTATCTGAATATGGTAGTAGAGTAGGCTAAAGAGTATGCTTACCAATTAATGTACTTGTTTAAATATGATATTCACTAGTATATAGCCCGTCAAAATGATGGGAAAGTTTGTAATTATGCAATTTTAACTCATGTTGCTTCGCAACATTTGTTACAGTTATTAAATATTTTAATTCATGTTGCTTTGCAACATTCGTTACAGTTATTATATATTTTAACTCATATTGCCAAGCAATATGAGTTCAATATTGCTTTGCATATTTCAGAGACTGCTTCTTTATTTACCTTGGTCGTTTTCTTTCACTCTTCTTACTGCCCCAAGAGACTGAGTGACCCTAACCATGCGTGGACCCCTACAGTCCAACCCCTGTCCCCATCGAGCGAACCTAAGGCCATATGAGATTTGCTGGGGAATTCAAAGACTTTTTTGCTCTTTG
>JAQIWH010007641.1:0-11167 GCA_034695005.1 Cryptops parisi | reverse complement strand
CCCCCCCCCCCCAAGGACACTCTTACCAATGATTATTATAACCAGACCTTTGAACTAAAAGTTGCCTCGTTTTAAAAAGATTCTAAACATTTCAATATACTTTATAAAAATGACATTTGATGTTCAAACGTCACATTATAACTCTTCCCTCATCTCGAGAAATATCACATTCAGATCTCGTCGATCTCCACTCTGTGCAAAAGTAGCTCGAATTGTCGCTAGATTTGTCTTTAGAAGCAAAAGTAACTAGATTTGTTGCCAAAGTCGCCGAGTTGGCAACACTGACTGTCATCACGTCACAGAAACGATCACATGATCAACCTACTATGGCCATCCATTTTCCACCAAAACAGATGATCATCTGATCGTGCTGCACATGGGTGCAGAACGACCAATGAAAAGCGGTATGCCACGTGTTGTTGTTACTTTTGAATTAACGATGAGGAATTTGCCGCCCCTAACAAAGTGCAGCCCAGGGCTGGCACCCCCTTTGCCCCCGCCTCGCTATGCCACTGTGCTCTTATTTTAAAATATCTGAAGTAAATTACTAAATTCAATGATTTCAGATCACAAGAAAATAGTTGATCCTATTAATCTTTTTCATGTATTTTTTAAAACGTTTGATAGAAATATTGCATTTGATGCTATACTGCATGTCTTTCTAACTTGAAATTGAGAAGTTGGGTGGAAAAACGACGTAAATCTTCTTACTTCGTTATTCCTTAAAATGCATTTATTGAATCGTTTTAGACCAGTCTATAGCATAGAACCATTGAGTTGCATGTAATTTGCATTTTCAAACTTTTTGGAGTGAGAATACAATTATTGTATATCTGAAATTTTTTGTCCTTTCTTTGTTGCTTTACTTCCTTTACTTACTTACTTCAAGTTGTTTTACTTGCCTGTTTTCCTTCCAAAACAATGGAAAAGATACAGATATTTGGAAAAATGGTGTAAATGCATTTAATAATTTGGTAGGATATTTTGAATAACAGCGTAATTGTATTTTTAAAATTAGCCCATAACTTGAGGCCTGTCAACTAAAGTTAAGAGTTTTTGCAAAACCTGTTAATTTTCCTTCTATAAATATACAGTTGACAGAATTTTTATTAATCTTAAATTTAAAGGTGCCAGAAATTTTGGCAAATCTATATTTTTTGAGTTAAGCCATTATTCCATCCACTCCTCAATTGCTATTTGTTAAACTATACTGTATATAGAGGCAGCCAACCTGTTGCTCACACTCTACCACTCGATCGTGATGTGTTTTTCGGTAAATCATTCGGCTGAACTCTAATATACTTTTGAACATATACATGGACTTTCTGCATACAAACTATGCAAGTTCAACAACATTTGGAAGTCACTGTTTTGCTAGTACTGTGACTCAATTGTTAGTACTGAGACTAACAATTAAGTTGTTCTCTGAAACTAAAAAACCAGTATATTCACATTACCTATGATTGAATAAATTTGATATTAGCACTTTACAACCAATCGTTCAAATTCATGTGGGGCTTTTAAACTCTTTTTTAAAAAATTATGTTTAAAAATGCATAGTGCGAGTAACACAGCATGCAAAGTGTAACTAAACAAGCCCAATCTAGTTGAGATGATAACCAAACTTGTCATTAAAATTATATTATTATCATCATCATATGGTTAGAACTAGGGCGGTATCTGATCGCCTTTGAACCTCTAACTTTCGTTCTTGATTAATAAAAACATCCTTGCAAATGCTTTCGCAGTAGTTCGTCTTACGACGGTCCAAAAACTTCACCTCTAGCGTCGCAATACGAATGCCCACGTCTGTCCCTATTACAGTGTTTATATAATGATTAGTAGTAATAATTATTTAATTATTTGATTAATATCATTTGATATATAACATTGAATTTGCTTGTGAAAGGAGTTTTTTTGGGTAGACATTTTCATGGAATTGTCCAGGAACACTTCATGTTTGGCTATTTTAAATGACGAGAAATTTAGGACTTGTTCATATGTATTGGGTTGACGCAAAATTGACAACTGCTTTTTTTTTTTTTAATTGTTTATTGCCAGATCGTTCTTTTAAGATACAGGGTTACGTCTACATTATAAATTAGAAAGCTTTGAAGGACACCAATAAAAAACGGTCGTTAATTTTGGATCAACCCACTATTTAGTTTATTTTTAATGATAAGAAAAATGTGTGTTTCAATTCATCAAGAAATAGAAGGCCAAATAAAGAACGTGTACATAAAAAAGACATACTGTCAATCTGTCAAACGTTCTATTAAAAATATGAAAACACAAATCGGCAAAAATAAAACTTACATCCTTTCTTGGTGAGTACAATTGCTGCAAGGTTGCGCAAGTTGAACCGAAAGCTCGATAATCACTTTTTGCAGGACATCTTCGTCATGCAAATCAAAGTATGGCAGTTTTCCAAATTCCATCACTTCCCACAGCACAACTCCAAACGACCTGGTTCAACGATAAATGAACTTTAAGTCATCTTAAATGCATAATAACATACTGACCATTGAGAGAATGACCGACGAACCAAATATTAGCCTCGCAAGTGACTTCCTTTGTTTCGATGGTGGTGTCCGTGCAACGTAGACTTTCGGGCGCGCACCATCTGATGGGAACGGCAATGTCACCTGCGCAATAATAATTATCCCTGAATTTCTCTATGGAATTGCCATAGTCGCCGATCTTCACATGAAGATCGCTTCCGACCAGGCAATTACGAGCTGCGAGGTCCCTATGAATAAATAGTAATCAACACATTCAGTTGTTGTGAATGAAGGATAATCTGTCAGGAAATTGATGTTACCATAAAATTTCAACTAACGTGTGAATGAATCCATTATCATGCATATGGCGAAGTCCAGCAGCAATGTCGCACACCATACGTAGAAGTAAATTTTCTTGAATGAGTGACTCCGATTCGCTTCTGTGTTGAATGAGATATGTTCGCAAATCCTTCTGTTAAAGCAACAAACGTTAAGAATTGACCGTTTTAAAAAACGCAAAATCGAGAGAAGTACAGGAATCATATTTACAAAAGCGCAGTGTTCAAACAGCAAAAGAAAAGGATCACATTCCACGCATTTCCCCAAAAGTTTTAACACGTTGGGATGATTCAAATCTCTAGAAAACGTACAAATTGCATAATTTTCAATAAAATATAAACATATTGACTTAGCATAGCGTGGATTCATTGTACTGTATATAACAAGATACATTAACTAACTTTGTACACCACCACATTGGTTCATTAAGCAAGTTACAGTGGAATCTTGCTTATTATGATCAATTTGATAAATATAATTGGCTGATAATATTAAACAATGAATTAAAGAACATTAAACATTGTTTTGGTACCGACTGATTCTGATAACAATATCCGATTGATAACATTATCTGTGATTATAATAACGTAATTCCACTGTATTAACCAAATAATTTTGAGATAAACAATGATGCATGTAATGAAATATGTGATTAATATTTGTAATGCAATACAGTTTCATGATTCATTTTCAAGTTTATAGTTATCGAGTCACGTGAAATATTTTTCCAGATTTATATAGTCATCGGTTACTTTGTCTAATTCTGTATGCTGTTGTTCAGTAGCATCACTAGGGTTGGTGTCACCCACAGTGCAGTGATTCATGGTGTCACTCTTTTCTTACTTCAATCTCAAAAAAGTTAATAGCCTCGTTGCTAGTGAATCCATTTTAGAAAATAATCGGAGGAGCCTCTCCCAATCTCGTGACAAATCGGAGAAGCCCTAGCCAAATCCACAAGTCAGCTATTCATTGGTTGTTGAAATCGAAACCAGATTTGAATTGAGTTTCGAATTATGAATCATTGTTTCATAATTCGAAACTCATTTGAAAAATTGGATCTTCTGTATCAATTCAGTGCATTGGTTTATTTTATCGTTTGTTGATTCCGCATCGAGTTTTCCATTTTCCCTGATCATTGTTATGCGCGGTTGCAGTTCAACATGATGATGTCATGTTCCAGCTGCCTCTAGTTTCCAAATGGCACATTACAAATTATAAAATTATGATTCGTTGAAATAAATTTCACAGCAAGCTGAAAACTGTCCCTTTATAGGTTATATGTAAGTGACAATTTATCAACACTACTGAAGTTTTTAAACATGTTGAATAATAGACATCGATTCAATTAAATTCAACATAGCGGTGGAAATGTTTACATCGGCCTTCGATTAGCTTCGAATCCTGATTGGCTTATCGAATCCTTCGATTTCTGATTGGCTGTTTTAAATATTGATTATAAAAACCCGATTGCATTTTCGAATCTTCCTAACATGTGATCATTACATCCGATTCTTCGGTTTTCATCAACATGATTGAATGTTGTGAATTAATTTTCCGATTCGGTCCGAGCTAATCGATTAATGAGTAATGAGGCCATTGATATAGTTTTGAGAAACTGAATTGTAATTACAAAATATTTGTACCTACAATTTTTCATTTTTCAATGAAAAAAAGTACTTTCTACAATTGAAGAGCTTATTTCCAAAACGTCTTAAATCCCAAAACACAATCTTTCAGGACACAGATTTTTAATTTATTTGACCATAGACTTTGCATATAAATGTAGTTTTTGAGAGTGCTTTTCAGTAGGAAATAATAAGTTTTGAGTCTTGAAAATAACATATTTGGAATCAGCAATGCACAGATAGTTGTCAGAGCCTCTCATCTCAAAAATGATTAAAATGGAGATAAGACGTTTTGAAAATAACTCCTTCAATTATTGATATAGGTTCACAAAAACTAATTTGCACAATATTGTAGCTAAAATACCACAAAATTAGAGATTACAAAAAGCTGCTTCAAAGCATTGTGTGCATGTGGATTAAACAATCTCAAGTAAATAGAATTTTACAGCATAATATTTTAACTGGGCTTACGATAACGGTTTTTGTGGTTATAATAACTAACTACAGGAATATTATTATGAAAAAATAAACAATTTCAGCTGAAACAATGCACAAAATTTTTATAGACAGTCATCTCCTCTGACAGTGTCACCAGGTGCGGTCCACAGACACCTATTGATGCCACTGCTGTTTTTATCAGAATATATTAATTTCAATTCCAAAAGCAAATATACCTGAACGGTTTCACTTCATGAAGAAAATAAATCTGATCAGTAGGATTAGCATCTTCCCGCAGTATTTTTACCACGACTTTGGTTTTCTTCGTTCCAACAATACCTTGACCTTCACCTTCTACAACCTATAAAATTACAACCATTTACAACTTCAACTTCACAGGAATTAAAATTTTAAGATGTCCGATACAATATTTTACACATTTTCATTCTTTGGAAACTTAAAACATGAATTGCTTGTTACCTGGCCAAACCAACCTGATCCAACTTCTTGCAGGTATTTTAGTTGATGTCTAGGAAAGTTACTATACGGCTCATCTGCAAAAAAAAAAGAAGTAAATTTTAAACCAATTTCGTAACAAATTTAAAAACTCCAGGAAATGATATTTACCAAACCAATCTTGTACGGAAAGTCCTCTGTTCACAACATTACTGAAATTTGCCGGCCGCGGCTGCGAACTAGATGATCTATGACCACGTAAACGAATGTCGGGCAGAGGTTCAAATTTCACGTCGACCATAGAACCACGACTTTGACGATTGTACGGTGCGGGTGGGAAAATGGCAAACTCCGAAGCCATGTTGTCATAGCCGTCTTGAATTCGACCGTTTGGCTCGGGTTGATATCCCTGTGAATATGGTCATTACAATTTTGATTTAATATCTAATCGGTGAGGTTTTCATAGCCTTATGCCTACGCAGCCACAATTTTTATTGATTTTGTAACATCCAAGTTGAAATAAAGGGTTTGGCGAATCCCCCAAAATTTAACACCGTGCTCGTGCAAGCCTCTATAGCTGTACGTTGAAGTTTTCAGTGACATCAGACTGAAAAACTTTGAAAGCAAACGAAAATACACCTTAAATCGGTGTATTTTCAAGTAAGTATGGCCTATACTTACTTTAAAAATTCCTTTTTGACAACATAGGCATCCAACCGTGACAGTGACCAAACACAAAAAGGCACCCAATATAGGAAGCAGATTGAAGATGATGTTGGTGTATGATGTTGATGAGCCATTTTGCATCAAAATTTGATCGTCGTTACTTTCTACAATAAAATTACAAATTTTACTTAAAATTATACAAATTATATTTACTACAATTACTACAAGATATCACAATAAATTGTGTATATGGTAATGGAAGAAAAAAGCAAATTATGTATGTTTGAAAAGTTGTACAAGGAATGAATAAAAAATATTACACCAAAAACGTGTAGTTTTGGAAACTTGTTTTACGCTTAAATGAAAGTAAACAGGTTTAGTTTAATGTCATACAAACTCTTTACCATTTACATACATGAAAGAAACGTGAACATTAGAGTGGATTGGGTGGAGACAGTTATTATGTGCACGTGTTGGCTAAATCTGAAATTTCAAAGTTTTAGTTGCATAACGAGATTGCGATTGTCTAGGAATAATGGCCTCATTAAAAAAAAAATTATTCTAAACTTTGTTTTGGTCTAGCTTCAAAAGTTAATTTTGAAAGTGTGCTACCTTCAATTTGAAATTGAAGAAACCAAAGTTGAGTTTTCATTAAAATTTAAAATAAAGGAGTTTTACAGATATGATTTTCCATTGTAATTAGTTTGATAAAATCAAGTTCGCAATAGTATGGTATTGCATGGTAAAATAAATAGTAAAACTATTTAACACCTAAGGACAATCTACAAAAGGTGTGATAAAACTTTAATCTTTCTTTTTATCATTGAAATTACTTTCAGAATTACATATGATACTATTGTGTATAAAAACTTCTCATGAAAATAACAATTTTAAGAATTTTGTTTTATTTAACAAGACACGTTTCATTATTGACAAAACTTAAGTTTTTAATTAATTATAACATTATAGATAAGAAATTTCAGACAACTGAACTAATGGGCTAAAAACCTTGCAAAAAGAAGTGAGGTGTTAAAATCAGATTAATTTATGGTTTGCTATATAATTGAAGGGTATGGTGTCAAAGGGTGTTAAGTAACTTGACATTTTCCAAATGCGTTTAAAGATCTGAACTTGCATTTTTGTCCATGGGTTAATTCACATTTCTTGCACTAATATATTTGCACAATGCACATAATTATGCTTTATGAAGGTAGAATTGAACTTTACACAAAATACTTCTAACTCACTTTTGACAAAAATGTTACTTAATACCCTTTTACACCAGGCCCTTCAATTGACATTGTGTCAATATTTGGCATAAATTGAAATCGTTCACAAAAATAAGCTGATTCAACTATGTATATAGTAAAAACTGTCACAGTACCGGTACAAAAAATTATACACACAATGTGTAAGCAATTCAGTAACTTATTTTATTTGACATCTTCCTTGTAAATGTTTGTCATTGAAAATTCTAAACGTTAAAGAAATGACGATTGTTTCTTTCTGCATAAAGCTAACATTTACATAATTAAATGCAAATCAAGAAAACACTACAATAACAATCTTACTATTTAAGCCAGTCAGAAACAGAGTATTTAATCATAATACGATCTTCACCATGAATGATTTTATTTTTCCTAAAAAGAAACAACTTAACTACAAGTAACTTATTTAATTTAAATGAGCAGACCTCTTGGTTTACTGTATACATAAAAAAATTCACAGAAATGCTACAGTTGCTTGCTACTATTATATTACCAATGACCATACCATTACCTACAAGACGGACTAACTTACTCGGTCCAAGTTAGACTTGGACTTTTCAAGAAAAAAACGGTACCTTTCGATTAGACACCCAACCTATTCTTGTGTAGCTACTTGCTTGTATTTGGTTATTGCTTTATTTTGCAGGTTAGGTCAGGAAAAAAAACATCATACATTTAATACGTTTTTGTTTTTTCCCTAACTTAACCTGCAAAACAACCCATAACCAAGTACAAGCAAATAGCATCACAAGAGAGGTAACACGTCTAATCAAAAAGTACCAAAAAACTGTTACCAACAACTATTAGCAGACATCATAGTTTAGTTTCAGTATTTTCAAATTACGACTTTAAAAGATGGAAAGAAAAAAATCAGTTGTTTTTTGTATACATTTTTTGGTGTCAATAAAATAACCCCAGACTATCTATTAGCGCAGACATACCACGTACTTAAAGTTACTAGACGATATCGGACAAGTAGTCAAGTCGTTCCACCTTAAGTAAACCAATAAAACAATTTATTTAAGGAATAACAGTTCCGGGTGTTTAAGCAGTCTTGTATATAGTGTTTGAGCAATACCAAATTCTCTCACAATACTTGTTGTACACTAATCAACTTGGGTGGTGCAGTAGGAGGGTGTGGGAAGCTAAAGGAGTGGCGATAGGTATAGGATACACAACACTTATATAAAATACATTATAAAAATTAATATGAAATTGTAATATGTTGTAAAAGATAGTGGTCAACTCACCTTTACCATGAAGTGGAAAACCAAAACAACATACAGCGAGTAATGAGAGAGTTAAAATCCAATTGAGTGAACGAATGCACGTCATGGTGTTGACGTGATTTAAGGTTCGTGTTATTATTTTAAATGTTATTTTTGTTTTCTCGCAACAGTTGTTGTTGTGATCGATGGGTGGTGGTTGTTCCAGGTGATAAAATCATTTCTTCAAGACGTTGTTGTTGTTTGTTTTGTTTTTTATCTTAGTAGTCAATTGGAGAAATGTTGACACCGATGGTCATTGTGACCGTGAAGAGTAGTGCTTATAGAGTTAATAATATAAATAAGAACCAATTAGTCGACTTCATTTGCAGTGTACTTGTAATGATCCTCGTAAATGGACACCGATGATGCCATCTTTCTTGTTACGTGGTGGTACAGGTGAATTAAAGGAGGGGGTGTTTGGGTTTTAAAAAAAAAATTATAAGAATGTAAAACCTGCAAGATGATTATAACATTGACCAATAAGCTTTCAGCTTTAAATAAGGAAAATCTAAATCGTTATTGTAAAACGTTCTTTTATTGGTGGAAAACTGCAACTTTATACTCTATTTGGTTTATGATGTTTCTAATTTTGAATGAGTTGTAGTGGAAGACACGCCTTCTGACGAAGTGGTTAGTCTATTATTTTAAATAATAGAATACAGGAATTCCAAATTATCTATTATTTTAAAATAAAATAAATAGATTATTTTATTAAATTATTTTATTATATTATGGCTGCGTTTATGTTGGACGCCTTTTCGCTAACAACGCTCATAAACGTGCAAAGATAGTCGATAAGACTGTTTAATTTACATAGAACCTATATTAGTTATCAACTATCTTTGCACGTTAATGAGCGTTTTTAGCGAAAAAGCGTCCAACGTGAACATAGCTTTTCCGCAAAGTGAAGTGCATGTGTCATCTCTGCCGTGAGCGATGGCGGTCTGGTTAAAATAAAGTTTAATATAACAAGTTTATTAAAAAGTAAATGAGAAATTATTATTAATTAAAATTGTTTGTTTTTTTTTAATTTTTAAAATTAAGTTAACATTTGCTTATTTTTTGTGATTGAACCAATTGCAAGCGAAATATTTTCGCCGAATAAAAATTGATACGCGGAAGAAGACGAGTTCACACAACTGGAATTGATAAATTCCAGTTTGATGTGGCGTGGGATACACTTGTGAAAATTCTTTGGAAATTCGTTAGATTGGGATTATAATATGACATTCTATTTTAATATTTTATTTGTTTGTTTTTCATTCTTTAAAAATTTGATGACTATCATCACTGTTGTCAAATGGTTCTACCACGGACTTATAGATATCTATAAGTCCGTGGTTCTACAAGTTCTTATAGAAAAAAACTACAACCGCCATTCTTAGAAATATATATTAATCATCGTTTCATTGCTGTATAAAACGACGATTAATATCATATTACCGACCTGACAATGGAATTCTTAGTTTAACATTTTTATCTGTTTAATCATTTAAATCTATTATCAATTTGGTGTGGTGCGGTGACGGTGACGCCACAGAATGCCTATGTTTATGGCCATTAGTGGTGTCTGTGTGTGTTTGTGTCTGTCTGTGGCGTGCGCGTGATTGTTTGTATATGTGGGGGGGAGGGGGTCAGATGACGTCATATGAGTGAAACACCGATAGTTATCGCTGTCATGACAAAACTATCATCGTATACCATTACCATTATCGTATATCATTATAGTGTACAGTCCGTCAAAATGACGGGAAAGTTTTTATTTCGTTATTTTTGTTTTATATCGTTTTAACTCATGTTGTTTCTCAACATTTGTTACAGGTATATTGCTTATCTCACTTAGCTGTCCTAAGACTGGTAAAAAGAAACCGTGGTTCTTTTTGCTTGGTCACCCTCTTACTGCCACCCAAGAGAGTGATCCTTATCTTTCCTACATGTGAAAAAGGGAAGCTGACCCTTTCCCTCTACATTAGCTGGGAAGGGGGGGGGGGGGCTAATCGTTATCAAAGGTCCCGTCAGTAAGGGACTGATCATCAAATGAACCCTGATGCGATTTAATGTGCGCACACAAACTTTTTCACACCCGGGCTTGAACATTAACGTTTTATAGAATAGATATCCAAAATATTATTGGAATATGTTTCAATTGTAGAAAACATTCAAAATTAAATATTAAATGTGATATTGCTGGATTAACAAATAGGCAGAGTAGGCAATTGCCTATGGGCCCCCCACGCTTTTTAGGGGCGCTGCGACAATGGATCAAAAATAATATTGATTTAATATGGAAAGAAAATTATAATTAATCTCTCTTAAATTGTTTCCAGATAATAGGAAAAAAATGAATGAACTCAAAGAAACTTTACATTAAAGACTCAATAGACAAGAAAACTTATTTAAAAAAACAAAGAACCCGACTGCACAGTGCACACAACACAAATCGCCAGTGACGCTCGTGTGATACGAATCCATTGACACCTTATTCATCAAACTCCATCAAACCGTTTTGCCTGTAGGAGGGAACAAAGAATCAAACATACACATACATACATACAGAGCTGGGCACAGTTAATGGAAAAGTTAACTTCGTTAACCGTTCCTCAGTT
>JAQIWH010007640.1:0-11168 GCA_034695005.1 Cryptops parisi | reverse complement strand
CAATACGAATAAATCGGATTAAGAAATTGGTCCACCACATTTTGACCTTTCACAATAGAAAACGTTATATCCGGCAGTCAACATGGTGGCCATAAATCAGAACACTCGTACACTAATCACTTTGGCCACCATCATTTTTCTAACCTAACCTTTGCAACATTGTGGGTGGTGACATTTGACCCCTCAGTCGACCGAAAACTTTAGCCTCGACGGTCAAGTATAATTATATCATCACTGCACCAGATTTTGCTTTCTGACGTCACCATTTACGGTTGTTGTTACGTTGGCTACAAAAGTTCACACTTGAGATGATAACGGTTTCGCGCCTAACGCGTTGTCGCTCCATCGTCAATTTCACACGTTTACATTATGTTAAAAAAAAACAATCATTGAACAAAATGGAAGTTTCTCGTAGAATTTTATAATAGGACTTGTTACAAAGTGGATTATAATACGCTTGTATGCAAACATTTCCAAAGGCACGATAATAAACGTGGAAGATTCAACTATGAACCAGTTTTTTGATGACAATCATAATAATTAATAACGCTGAATAATTTAGGTAACAATGTAATTTTTTTTAAAACAAATGTAAATGACCGATAATTCATTGAACGTAGTAGAGGACTATGTTTCGAGAAATAGGACAAAATAACATTTGATTTTGTGTGTGTTTGTTCGTGTGGCAATAACATGCAAACGCTTCAATGGGCTTTTGGTCGTGATTAATTGAATTTTGTAAATTTCAGAAATTAATTGAAAAGAAAATGGTAAATAATAATAATATCAAATTTTTTTCACCAGTGTTAGTTTTTACGTTGTTCTACTAGATGTTGTTATTTTCTTTTTAGATAATATTTTCAACCATAGATAATAGTAATAAGAACACTAAATTGAACCTATTTTTTTGTTGTTTTTCAGAATTCGCTGTGCGTTTATGGCATGGGCATGTTTGTATAGGATTGTTGTTGTTGTTTTTAACTAACCTAAACTAGTGCTTATGGGCTGGGCATAGATACCAAATTAGGTTAGGTAAATAATTTATTTATTTATTTATTTACTAGAACGTGACCTCCCCGCGGTAGGTATGATAACCGCGGGAAATCTAGTTATGTAAACATTTCATGTGGTATCGATAGCATGCATCGATAGCATTACCATCGAAACGCTAACACAAAATTATGCCAAATCGGTGGGTTACTGTTAAAAATCGAGGGGATTACGCTACATCGATAGAATCGGGTTACGTCTCGCGCTTTAGGTAAATATTTATATGTAGTATTACTAAACAGTCCAAAGGGACTACAACTGACTACAACAGTCCAAAAGGATGTACAAATAATTAAACAAATAAAATTAATGTTTTTGTTTGTTGTATTTAACCTGCATTGAAAACCATGCCACTAGCGCACAAGCGGCTTCTACATTAACTGAAAAATATTTTTTTTTGATGTAAAACCTAGTCTACTTTAACCCTACTAAAAAGTTGTTTTATTGTCATGTGATTTCATATTATTAAAAATCTCTTTTGTAAACTCTAGAAAATCCATTTCAAGGGTAAGTAAGAATGGATCGGATAGTTTCGTCTTGCCATCACGTGATTAAAGTCAGTGAAGTGAATGTATTGGGGGTCCCAGAAAAAGTGAAAAAAAAAATCCTTGGTTTTTGGAAAACAAAATTAAAGAAAACGACTTCGACTAATTGGGCCGCTGATTCCAATGAAAACATTCCACCGTTCTCTTTGAGGAACCATTTCCTCGGTATGGGGGCGTTTGATAATTAATGATTGTCACGCTCCCTGCCGAGAGATAATTCTACCTGCGAAGATGGGAAAGCAGGAGCTCACTTGGAAAAACTAAAGCAAAAGAAGAAGAAAAAAAAAAACAATTTGAGAAAAAAAAAATTCAAATTTGTTCAAACGAGGAACTGGTTTCGAGCTCTTCTTTGTTCTTCTTTGATCCCTTTTGTTTCTTCAATGTCTTTCAAGAGGGTTTGCAAGACAAGGTTTTTTTTGTCTTTTCGATGAAAATTAAAGATCTTGTTGGAATTAGTTACTCCAGTCGTCTATCGATAAGCGCACCATAGCCAAACTAATGGTTTTGTTAAGAGAATGAATTAGTTCCTTATTGGACGTTTTGCAAATTAATGACGTTAATAGGCTTTTCTATTGTGTTGCGAACACGTTCCAAATACAACAAAAGATGCAAAGTTGAAAACTGGGTTTTAGATCATTAATTCAGTAGTAATAATGCAAAGATATAAACCAATTAAATGCTTTTTGTTGATAAAAATGTATAATAAATCCACATTATTCGCGAGTTTAATCGTGAATTATTCTTTTACAATGAGACAGTTGTAAATTTTTTTAAACAACAAATGTAAACAATACTTCACAGACTTAGAAACGGGGTATCCAAAAATAAACGTTGTTTGTTGGTTTTTTAATAAAAATTATAATAGCATATAACCATTTTTGAATCCATCCCAACTTAGGCATCAAATTTTATGGGGATCAAAATATTTTATTTTTGGGTAAATGTCCTAACAAACAAACAGATTAACATAAAAATATTTTATATCTACAGCTACAAAAATTATTAAAGGTTTAAAACACTGCACAAGGTGTGGTTTTAACAAAATTAGGTACTATATTTTTTGAAGAAAAAAAAAACCATAGCTCCGATGTAAAGTGCGTACCGTATTCGTACTTTATTATTTTAATGAAAATCAATATAAGCTATGTGGATACTCCATTAATGATAATAGAAAAATAATAAAAAAGCCACAAGTAGGGAAATGGATTTGGAAGAAGAAAAAAACCAGTAAATTGCAGGGTTGGAAAACAAGCGTGGAATTTATCGATTAATCTTTCTAAGAAGACCTGGAGGAATAAAACATAAAAATTGTAGCACGGCGCGAAACCGTCTCCATGTTGTTTTTTTTTTCCACCACGAGAACAGCTCGTAAAATTTTACGGTGAAAACATTTTGGAGAAATTGATACCATTATCTGTATCTTGATGACGATGAAATTCACCATGCAAACCAGCTTATCTGTTCCAGACAAATTTCTTAAGATGGAAGGGTAAAGTCTTTTTCCGACTTCTTTTCCCACCCCCACCCCTCCTCTTAAAAAAATGCGAGCAAATGAGGGAAATGTAATTGTTGAAAAAAATAATTGACTTCATAAAACGTTGTTAAGGAAAGTGTATAAAATAGTGGAACGCAGACGCCGTTTGGTTTTAAAGATGTAGTAACCTATTTACTTCAATTAACATCGCGCGCAGGATATTGATTGTAGCTTACCATATAAAGTTGGTTTTTATGACCTTCATTCGGCACTTTTGCTCTAACAGTATATTTTCAATAAGCATATTTTTTTTCATTAAAACAGTTTAAGATTTGTATTGAATGTTTTGTTTCAAAATGAACAACAGACACGTTTCATGAGACATTATATTCAATAAACATGTCGGATTTACAATATGGAAGCCATGATGTACAGATACAAAGAAAATTGGTTGATGAAGAAAAAGTACTTTGATAAAAATATTCTTTGAATTGTATCATAGTAAGCTTCTCAATATACAAAACAGTTTTCGGGAAACTTATTTCTTTTACACATCTTCAACCTATCATTTTTACTTTGAGTTAAGGTAAAGGTTAAAAACAGAATTATTGCTGACAAACAATTAGATACAAAAATTGAAACTGAAGACACGTAGGTTTACCAGTGTAATTGTGTACAGTGTTCTACATGTTTGTTGTAGAAATAAGCAGCTCATTGTGATGCAATAAACGATGTGTTTGATTTGCTGAAACTAAAGAAAACAAAAACAAACTTGCAAAACAAAAGATCAAAGATAACTAAACATAAAAAGAGTAAGATGTACAGTACGTTACTGTTAAACATTGACCATCAGTATATGGAATCTTGGTAGCTTACTTTAAACAAGTTGCACAAACTTGTTTCAAATTGTAACCAAAGATACGAACGTCAGTTTAATATTTAACACCTTTGTAAAACTACGAACGAATATCAAAGATCCATATTTCACATTTTTCTCGTTTTGACGGAATAAAAGGGGAGGAGGGAGGGACGTTTGGAAATAATTTATTTAGTATCTATACCATTACCAAACACCTCGAGCTTAAGAGACGACCGAAACAAGTTCCAACCTTCGCCCATTATAACGTCCAATGTGAGGAATGGTTATTCCCCCGAGGAAACAAATCGGGTTGCAGCAATTCGTTTAGAAATGGAGGAGGAGGAGGAGGCAAAGGTGCGAATGAGCAGTTGACGAAAAGGCGTGGGTGGAAGTTATGTACAAGGTTGAAGAGAAGCAGGTGGTGGTGGCAGAGAGGCGAGGATTTGGTCACCTCCTGTCACTGACTAGAAACCCCCTTCAAGGCACAGAATGACAGATGTAGTCACTGCGCATGCGCATCCGGTTTGGATTCCGTTTCCACAAGAATTCTTTTCAGAATCCTACTCAAAATTTTGAGGGTTGCATTTCTACAATAGCTTTATTTACATACGAAATAATGTATGGTTGAAAGGTTAATTATCGTTAATCAATTGCATCGTATAAACCGCGAAAAATATTGTTCAAACTTTTGGAGTATTAAATTTATAATATGTTTACTACGTAAAATTAATCAAGTACTACTGTAAATGAAAATACCGTCAATAAACCTACGTTTTCAGCGGTAAATTTTGATATAAATTTTTATATCTTAAATTTTGAGTAGTTCTCATTAAATCACATTTCTCGTGAACGTTCGACGATATCAATAATATTATCTTATCTTAAACATACATGTTTCATTAGCTTTTATTTCAGATTAATCAAATATATCATCAAAATTTAATCTATTCATCTATCTATCTATCTAACTACTGTATACAGAGTGAGTTTTAAGTACAGTTCCATAAAAACTCTCGAGAGTCTATTATATGAAAACGTCGAGTTTTGAATATAATATCACTTTTATAGGGCTGTTCACAATGGTGGTATTTGCACCGACTTGAAATGAAATTTTACAAATATTACATGGAATTAGTCGTAGCTACTATGTCATATTTATAAGGTTGTAGCCAATGTTCCATTTAGTCAGAATCCAGTATCGTTTTATTTATTTGCAACCAACCAACTGAAAGAAAAGTTTAACAAACAATACTAGTTTAAAAGAGTGATGCTGCTACAGCGGCTCCTTTGCAAATCACCGATGCTGTGCAGTGGAGTCATCTTAGTTATTAGTTTGCGGGGTTAATTTCAGTGCTAATTTAAAAATGCATAACCACTAAAATAACTTTACTGCATAGTATCAGTCATTTGCAGGGAAGGCGTTTTAGTAGCAGAGGTTTAAAGTGAATTGTGCATTGTTTTCTCAATTAGCGGCCAGTTTTTTGTTTTTCATACGTTTTCAGATTTTTGGGGATTGTGATGTTAAAATCTTCAAAACACCCCCTGGCTGCGCTTATATTTTATGGTTACGAAGTTGAAAATGAAAGGGTGGTAGTTCGTATCCTGACGGGATGCAGGATATCTTTGGCGACCGAACAGTGACATTAAAGGGATGCGACAATCTGGGGAAGCCGAAGGAAACCCCCGAGTTATTGAATAGATTATACAATAATGGCAACAATGAATAAATTAATTGAATAAATATTGTTTTGGAATTATGAAATTTATGCTGCTACAATTACTGTATTGTTATGTTGAGTGGTGTACATTTAATTTTCAAACACATATTTTTTAATTTAAAATTCAAGGACAACCCCCATTCTATTACAAAACGTAATGCTATTGAAGTGTATCAATTTACAACAAAAAAACTTTATTAGCTTTTAAACAACGTCAATTCTTTAATATCTTTATTACAAAAAACAGATTGTAAAAATGACAAAATTGTTGAATTTGTATTAAACTATTATACACTTAAACGCTAATTTATTTTTCAAATAATTTAAATTTTTTAACTCGCGTTTTCATTGAACTTTGAAGAAAAAGCGTTGCTGCTTAGCTGGGCTTCTCTGCTTTACATGTTTGCATTGCGTGGAAACAACAATGAGGGGGGGGGGCTTTCGCGTCATTTTTATCGCGTAGTTTGGTTCATCTACTGGTGTTTAATCAACTGCTATTTTTAATTATAAATGATTAAACTAACATGGAAAAAATACAGTTGACAAACATTATTCACAAACGTTCAAAATCATTCATTTTTTTTTAAAAACAATATTTCATTTGTAGTAAATGTTCAGAAAATTAATCTAAATAGATATATTTTGTCACGAAAAATGTTTTTAAAACCAATCTTCATTTTTTACAAATCAAACAAAAATTCAACTAGTCATAAAATACTTAAATATTAAAATGTACATTGACTTTCTCTTGTTCTCATTTCTTCGTAGGAATTCGAATTGGAAATTGTGGTGGCGCTGCAGTTGTGTTGGCTCGCACGTTCGCTTCAATACCATATTTTCTGCTTTGATTTGGCAACCGATATTTACATAAAAGTTTGCAACATTGCTTGACGTTACGTTTTTTTTTTCTCCCACAATCTTTCAGTTTATTTCCTTTCCTCTCCATCTTCTCCAATTTGGACTAAAATCCCAACACGAATTCGTAAAATCGTGCAACCAGTGCCCTCAATCATTTCTAAGATTTCCCTTGGTAATTCTTTCCGTACTAGCAAAAAAAATTATTAACCATTCTATACCTAAGCAAACATTTCGAATGTGAAAGCTAACATTTACTGCAAATTGTATATTTTGTTGCATGTACAAACTCTCTGAATTAACTTTTTAACGATTTAAATCTCAAACTGTTATAGAATGAAATTTGTTTGGTTATTTCAAGTGATACATGTACTTTTAAAACTAAAAAATAATAGATCAATAAACAATGTAACGACTAATATTTTTTTATAACTATAACTATTGTTTTGTTTTGTAATGCAAAAAGAAACAACACAAAACAAATCGATCAGAAAAGTTAAACGTAATTGTGTATTCGTCACTAGGTGCACCTTTTTTGTCGCCTTCATTAAAAAAATGTTTGTATGTAAAAATGACATATAGTGTATGTGGAACTTTTCAAATGAATCTTTTACACGATTCAAAGTTTTTATCTCACACATACTTGACTTTAGCTTTTAACCTTAACAGCAGGTGTCGTGGCAATAGTGGCTTTTCCAGGAAGTAGAGATTCATTATGGGCATATGAATTAAAACGCTAATTCAATGTAAAAAGCTCTAAACATTTTCTACTTGAGTCAACACCACAATGAAACTTAACATTACAACAAACTTGCACTTTATTTAGTTAAAACCGCGTTAAAATACAACCGCGTTAAACCGAAACCAATTTCTGCGAACTTATGTTGAACAAAGTATCCTTTTAACTTAAGCAATTTTACTTTAGACTAGAAATGTCTACTTCGTTTACAAGATCACCATTAACTAAAATTGCATTCTAAACTATAATATACACTACCTAAACTTCACTACAGACATAGCCAATAAAATTTCGAAACCGTTGTACATTATTCAAACAATTCTATCTCGGGATTATCGTTTTTCCGATAAAAATTTGGGTATTCAGAAGACAGATGATAGAGTAAATGTCACACAGTTGTCAAACAGAGTATGTAACATTAGGGTCAGCTATCGATTTGGAATTAAAATCCAATTATCGAATGCCCAACCACGTCAATATTTTCCAATACAGTTGCAACTTTTTTTTCTTTCTCTCAGGCTTGCTTTATCCTCTGTTTATCGATTACACAGAGTGTTACAAGGGAATAATCGATAACTATCGCTTTCATCTATCACTTGTTTAATAAGGTTGATGTGAATTAAACATGAAAATAACCTAAACAAACCGTGTTTATCAACCACTTTTTTCATTTTTAATTATAATAACCACGTTTACAAAGTGTGATTACTGCTATATACAGGGTGTCTGTAAATGTTTCTAGATTAATTTTATTTTAAGGTTATTTCACAAATACGATTTTTAAAATAAAGACCGATAAATTTGTAACAAAAATTTGACAAATTAATCAACTGTGTCACAGTTTGTTTGTTTTTTTGTTCAAATGTATTTTTAATAAACGTATTTTATGTTTCATAAAATTAATTTTTGTTTCACAGCAGGTGATTTATGTTTTTGCTGACATGTTTCGATAACAATTCTTCAGAGACTCCTTAAAATATTATCATTTAAATAACACCTTTGGGACTAAGCAGAAGAAACTTTTTCTCATCGTTTCCATCTTTCAACGAAAGATGGAAACATAAATGTGAAATAATTTTTATCTCAAATTATGCTTTTAATAAAACACCGAAAACTTTACCTGTGACCACATAACTCGTTACTTTGATGATTGAAAGTTCAGATTTTCTCGTTGATTACGTCACCATTCGACTTTTTTATGCTCTTTATATTAGCTTCACTTGTGAGTTTCTAAATACAAAAACAAGACAACTCGATGAATTTTGATAAATGAAGTGT
Organism: Cryptops parisi; assembly: GCA_034695005.1. Classification (NCBI taxonomy): domain Eukaryota; kingdom Metazoa; phylum Arthropoda; class Chilopoda; order Scolopendromorpha; family Cryptopidae; genus Cryptops; species Cryptops parisi. The sequence continues at coordinate 2,650 of JAQIWH010007640.1, read as the reverse complement.
CTATAGATTCGTCTTAGTTTATCGAGTGAGAATGACTGTATGGCGTCAATAAAAATCTAATATGGCGGACGCTACATGCCATATATGCATTATTCTTTTGACTCGCCTACAAACTAAATGGTTCGATAGATTTTGATAAATAAAGTGTTTGTGGATGTCTTAGTCTCACGAGTGTCACAGTCTATATGTTGTTAATTAAAAACTAATATAGCAGACGCTACATTTAAGTACATAAAGAGTATCCTTAAAAAAGCATTTTAATGTACTGGTACTTTCCTGTTATAGCCAGGCCCAGTCTGATGTTGTTATTTGCTTGTACTTAATTATGGGTTTATTGTGAAGGTTAGCTTAGGAAATACAAAGAAACGTATTAAACGTATGATATTGTTTTGTTTTCCTAACCTAACCTGCAATATAAACCCATAATTAAGTACAAGCAATAGCAACGTAAGACTGGGCCCGGCTATAACAGAAAAGTACCAAAAAAAACTAAAGTACCGTACTCTAAATACGATGGTAAATACGAATGTTTATCACACTTGTAAAGAAGTACGCGTACGACTATTGTGTACCGTATTATTTTGTTTTGATCAGAAAGCACCGTTAAAACATTAGTTCAAAGTTAAAATGAAACCATGATAAAATTTGACACTTCTTTTACGAATGATAATTGATAACAATAAGCATTGTTTTTATTTAAATATTTCACGTTTCCACGAGTATTTGGACAACTTATAATTTCATTTCACAATGGTTAAATTAGGTTTTTTCTTAATTTTCATTTTTAGGATTACATACGTGTAACATGGAACTGCTATGAACAGTTCAAAACTACAAAGTTGCCAACCAGACATCTTTAGACAAAATACATGAACCTTGATCAGCCATTATCAAGGCTAAAGCTATAAATACATACGGTACAAAAAAATTCGGTATTAGTTTTTGTGTGCTGGAAAGAGCTATTATATACTGCCATTCGATAATTCCTCTCTCGGTATCTTAAATTAGTCATTTCAAAAACTTCTGTGCACCCTTAAAAATTGTTCACGAATTTTCACATACCTCGTTCCTCGAGGATCAGTTTTAAAATGGTAGTATCTACAAAATAAACAGTTTTAACCCATTAACGGCCAATGTCCTTTTAATGGGACGCTTAGTATAAGTTCGATATATAGTTTTTGGTATAATTAAATATATTTTTTCTTCATCAATATACAGTCCACTATTGTATTAATGTATCCTATGGAAATAATAGTTTTATTTTGATAATTTCTGTCAAAACGTAGTACTCATAGAATGCGTTTTTAGCATTTTTTGCTTATTTACACTCGAGCTTATTTCCTGTACAAATGCATAAAAATATATTTCATCCAGTAGTGTTAACTAGTGATTAGAGATTGTGGTAAAATAAAAAATTGCTTCGTGAATTAACTTAGCTTATATAAGTGTGATGTGGGTTTATATGTTGCGTCCCATATAACACGCCTTTTGGCAGTTGGTGCGCCTCTAAACCTTAAATAACTAACTAACTGTTGCGTCCCATTTATGGGACGTTGACCAACTGGGAATACTTTTCAGTAGAAAGTTTCTTTCTTTACAATCAAGAATATTTTTTGGACAACTAAACTCCACTTTAGAACTTTTAATGCCTGTGAACACTTATTGAAACGTGTGATCAACTTCTCGATTAGCTTAATATTGACAACAGAATTTAAGACCACCCTGTATAGATCGAATCATTTCGTGAAACAAACTAAGAGTGTTATTGAATTCACTGTTTTGTGGAAACACTAATCTCCTAAAAATAGAGGACTAATTGTATTTTTAAAAATGAGGTTGTTAACATCACAATTACAACCCATAGTTTTGTTACCATACACGTTGAGGTATTCATTAAACATGAACTTTTTCACTTCAAACTATGTTTAAAACTAATATCGTTTTTTGTATTTTATACCTAAAAGTAGAGGTTGTGTTTTGCTGTAGTGTTATAATCTTCTGTATCTAAAAGGAAGGGGGTGGTAAAAAAAAAGACGAGAAGGGGTTCTGGCAATATGAAGTTCATCTGGTGAAATGTTGACCTAAGAGTCTGGGATGTTTGCTTAGCTCTTGGTCGGCGTCGTGTAAAGCCGCCATGTTGGCTTGCCGCAGCTCGCTTCTGGTTGGCCCATTGTCTTCAGGCGTTCACTAATGAAATGCGTGAACGGACTGCACGTGCGCACGGCTCTGGAACAATCCAATTTTGATGATGAAGACGATCGATGATGAGAAAGGACTTGCCTCTCTTCTTTTACCCCCAACTTCCCCCTCCGCCCCCGCAGGATATTCACCGCAAACATATACAGTATGTCCCAAAATGTTGCTCCGATACAACATTGAACATGCTATGGCTACAGTTTTGTGCGATTGTATTTGAGACACACTGTATATCGCAAAATTTGTTTGCGACTAGTGGTATATTTATCAAATAAAAGTAAAATTGGATTGTGACGTCATTAAAAGGAATTTTTGGGGGATGTATTGGCATGGGATCTTTGATGGAACTTATAGCGTGGAATTGAATCGAGTCTCGCAACAGTGCAATTAGTCTAGCCTGGGAAAAGTATTCCAAACACGATCGCTATTTTCATTTTGTGCCTCGTAGCTTTAT
>JAQIWH010007639.1:0-11168 GCA_034695005.1 Cryptops parisi | reverse complement strand
GCATTGCTAGCCGGCATAAATATAGCAGTTTCCGTGGTAGTAACGACGTCAAATCCAACCATCAACGGCTTTGTTGCAACTTAACCTAATGTGTAAACGTTTTTAAGGTTTTTCAAGAGCAATTGTAACTCAAATTTAATCGTGTAGGAATGATATTTAAATTAAAGAAGGGCTCCCCCGTTCAGATGATTTTGTGGAACACCACGTTGGGATAACTGATTTTGTACTAAAAACAGCAAAGTAGGCTCGCCATATCTGTTTAGCTAATGGAGTAAACTTTTTTATTTAATCAATAACGATCTATGGGATTCAAAATGGGAGTTATAAAACATTATAAATAAACTATCACTACAAAATACAAATTGCGCGCTTTCTTTCTCGTTCTCCGAATTATTATCGAAAGTCAAGACGATGAGCGGATGACAGTGAACAAACAAATTAGCGGGACTGGCTAGACGGATTGAGGCTATCGTGAAAAAATCTGAGAGTAATGTACCTTTGACAGTACCGTACTCTAATGTTCGTGTTATACTTTATTGTTGTTGTACCCTTTCTCACTATGAGTCAATGGAACACTGATTGTTTGTATTTTCCGGCATGAATCGTTGGGTTTAAGTTTGTGGATTTTTCAGTATATACCGTAGTCACTACAACACTCTAGCTAGATTGATGAATGGAACAAGGTGGAAATAGTATGATTGGATTGTTAAGGTACTAGCAGACATTCATAATTTGCGGTGTTTTTTTTACAATGTTTATTTCCGTATAAAAAAAAAATCAATAATTGAGGCGCTCGAGGAAACAAGGCACACAAGCTACACTTACACGAAAATTGAGCTATAGTATTAGGAATGTGCCCCAAGAGGGTATCTAGCCACTCAACAAATATTGTGACAAAATACCGAGAAATGAAGAAAGACACTGTGTTCAAAAGTGCTTGTTCTTCGCCCGTAGGATTCTGTTAGGTTTTCAAATGTTCAAGTCGATCGATTCACTCGAAACAACCCAAATATGGCTTACGTACATTTTTAATGTACCGTGTTGTTGAGCGCTTCAATTACAAGAAAAAAGTACTGTAGTAGATTCAGTATAAACGAAACATAAAGAAAGAAATAATAAGAAAACGTTAAATTAACACGGAAAATACAATATATGCAGTGTGAAAAGTAGCTTAAACATACATCTCTAGCTAAGTGAGTTAATTTAATTCATACTTTGATTCTAACTTTCCGGTTTTGAATATTTTCCTTCAAATACAAAGAAAAAAGGAAACTGTTAGGTAATTTGTTATTGGAAATGAAGGTTCAATAATTTTATATTTCCTTGGGACTAAGGTTCAGAGGTGGTTTTTATTTTAGCTATAGTATTTTATAAGTGACTTACTTTTTGAAGTTTATGAAGTTTCCGTATTTTATGTTCACTTAATTTTGAAGCTATAAAAAAATACTTTGTTTAAAAAGATTCTTAGTGTAACGGTTTGTTTCTCTAAATTAGTTGATAAAACTATCCCATACTCCTATAAACATAATTATACGTAAGCTATATATTCATAGCACCTGTGAAACAATTGTTTAGTAATTTTCACTTTATTAATCGAGTCGACCTTTTTCTTTGCACCTACACAACGTTTCGCCTCTCTCGTAAAAGGCTTCACAAGGAAAAAGGAAAACTAGGAAAAATGAAAGTGCAAAAAAGACACCGGTGAACTGTTAGCACATCCTGTTTTATTTGTTTGTTTGTTATCGTTTATTTATTTGTTTGTTTGTTATTCTCTCTCAATATCCTTTTTTTCCTTCATTTTTTTTTCTTACTTGAAGAAGCCTCTAGGAAGGCGGCGAAACGACTTGTCCATGAAAATAGATAGTCTATCTAGTTAGTACAGTAAAAATGAATTACTGTATTTCAAGAATTTGTTGCTGGTGATAAATGATAATTCAAATTTAAACTTTCACCTCAAATTCTTTTTTGTCTTAATGATCTGACAACAAACTTCTCCCAAGAGTTTCTTTAAAAAAAAGGAATATAGCTTGTTAACGTGAGAAAGATAAGAGCAATTTATCATTTCATATAACTTACGATGGACCAAACTAAACTTGTCTTCAAACTTCGTCACATGCATTGTCTTATTAATAGAATTTTCTTTCAAGTCTTAAATAAATTCACGTGCTTGACCTTTCTTTGCTTCAAGGCAATCTTTTAATTTTCAAGAACCCGATCACACTTATTAAAGTGCATAGCTTTAAAGGGGTTTCACCAATCACATGGCTGATGTAATGAGACGTTGCGTTAGCTTATCTCGTAGTAAACCACGGATAACGTTATTGCCCCTGGCTGTTTTTGAATCCGTGTAGAGTTCCTAATGAATGCAATTATCAGGCCACTTCGCTGTTCTTGCTTTTGTTTATAAAGATAAACAACGTAAACAGCAAGGGTTAATAAGCTGTTTTAAGATTAACTATAAAAAATAACGAAAGAAATTCAATTTCTTGCTTTAATGCGGGCGTACGACGATAACAAAACTCGCTTTCGTGAGTTACGAACAATAATATTAACAATCTGGACTATAAAGAAACAAAAAATGGAAATGGGTTTTGGGTTTTGGGGTAATAAAATCCCAGCGTGTCTTGTAGTAAGTAATGCTTTTTTTGCCTATCTTGAAAGAGTGAACTGTTTGCGGGTATGCGGGTCAGATAGGGAGCAATCTATTTCTTCGCGACATCAGACGCAACAGAATTTCCAATACAGACACGTAGTTGTTGCAACGGTAGCCTGTCTACATACACAGATGGAATGTTGGACAAGAAAGCCCCCCAAAACCGCACGACATGGTATTGCCAGTCGGTGTTGTTCAGCAAGGGATTTACGACATCGTAATTCACAACACGCGATAGCGATTCGTCCATCTTATCCCTTGCGACTTGTACGGAAACATGGCACGGATGAGAGATAATGGCAAGAAACATTTCACCTAAGACAGCTTTTCGCTTCGACGTTATTTAAGAGTGCGAAATCCAAAATAAGCCAAACGTGGGGACTATGAACTGTATTAAGTTAATCCCAAATCGTATTTGAACTCTTGATTAACACCCAGTAGCATCTTTAACGGTCGCTCATTGAATTTCTATTGGGATTAAGAAATATTGTTTGATATCGGTTTAATGGATATTGACTGGAAAATCGATGAGTGGACTTACACAGAAACCGGACAGGATGAGAGATAAATGGCAAGAAACGTTTCACCTGAGAAAGCCCCCTGTTTGACTTTATTTTAGGGTGTGAAAGAAACCAACTGTCTCAATTCGTATTTAAGCTTTGTTTAACACCTGGTAACATCCTAAAGGTCGCTCGTTGAATTCCTATTGGGATTGAGAGATATTGTTTGATATTGGTTTAATGGGTATTGGTTGGAGGATCGATGAGTACACCAATTGTTATATGATGAGTGAACCGTCAACACAGTTCTTGACACTTCTATAATTAGACGGATAGTATTATGAACCTGTCGGAACCTGTATAAACAGTATTTTGATGAACGACACATTTTTTTTTTTGATTTGTCATATGACTAGTAAACATGACTTCAGCACCAAATATGATTTATTAAGAAAAATAAAAGTTGCGTTCGTAAAGAAAGAGCATTGTACGAAAGTTGGTAAATAACTTTGTTCCATTGTTTGTTTGGTTTTTTTGTTTGTTGATTTTTATATTGAGTTGCTGTTTGTTTTTGTTTGTTTGTTTGTTTGTTTGTTTGTTTGTTTGTTTGTTTTTTTGCGTTGTCTACGAAATGTTTCAAAATTTCCACATGTATGTAGCACAGCATTGCTCATGTTTGGGGAAAAAAAAGGTTTTTCACAGGAATTGTAAACTGTAAAAATTGTTCTCCTGCGTTGCGGAGACAAATTTTTTGTCAAATTACACGAGCAAGTCGTTTTACCATAAATGGAAGCAGTGCGAAAAATAATGTGTAATGTTTAGACGGATAATTGTATAAAATACTAACAATGACCGTCACAACCAATTCAAGAGTGTCGTGATCAATAATGATGAATAGATTACGGATCATATTACACCTGTCAAGGTTTACAAATGGTAGTCATGTCAATAAACGGACGTGGTGTAATCTAAGTCAAATTGATTGAAGTATATTGATTCACACACAATACATCAAGTAGATTGGTCAAATAGAAATTGATATTAGACTTTCATCTGATATTCATTTTCACTTATCGAAAAGCATAGTTTTAAAACAACCAATTTTCCACCACGTGCCATTCAACATAATACCTGCAGTTTACCATTTATGTTGCCTTTACCATCACTGTTGGGTTCATACATACAAAAATAGTCAAGCATTTTACTGTGATTGATTGATACCACATTGCAATAATTTCGCACTGGTTCATCGTGTTTACATGGTTGATACCTATTGAACATGTGATCAGATCGTTGACATTAATCAAAATCATTATGTTTTTAGATATCAAAAATTTTCCTCTAGTATAGAAAATTTTAGCTTATTAAAAAAACATATGTAATTAAACATTACTTTTGTATTACCTTTGTCTCTATTACCTTTATTTCTTAATGACACGAAAACAAATAAAATACAACAGAACAGATAGAACAATTTTCAACAACATGTTCACCATCTGTGAAAGTCATTTTCATGCGGCTTTGTACATGCAGGTGGCGTGCATTTGGTGAAAAATTGCATTTCTTAATAATGATGATTTCTCAGAAGAAAGCCCATTTCCGTGAGTGATATATCTAGTCAAAATCAGGCACAAATGCAAAGAGGTTTTTGAACTAGGTATGGACGATATCCACCAAATAGGCCTACTACACGTGCATGGTACTTGTAGTACCACTTGTCATACCCGTGTGCTTGATTTTGACTATACCACGCAACGCAGTGAGAAGTTGCCATTTTTAATAATTACATGTTTCTAAACGACGTACACGCTACCTACATATATAAACACGCGTGGGAAAATATTTTTCATAGATGGTGAACATGTTGAAAACTGTTTCATTCTACCCATTTTGTTTTCGTGTTATTAAGAAACGAAGTTGTAAAGATGATGTATAGTCGCCATGTATTGCAAACTGTTATACCCACCCTTGTATTAAAATATAACACACGCCAAGAATGCTATTAACGATAACTTTAATTTCTAGGTTACCGGAACGTGATAATATTCTTCTTCCATTTTTAATTAATTTTCTCTCTGAGTTATCAGGTAACCCATAAACGTCCTGCGGTTTTTTTCAAGGTACCTTCTTGAAAGGATATCACCTCGGAGGCAAAAATCACTCCAACTTTAGTGATTACCTAATATCATAGAAATTGCCGCCTCGATTTCCGAATAATAAACGATTACAAGGACGCATCTTTTTTTCTTTCGTAAACAGCGAGTACATACAAGATTAGTTTAACCTTTTAGATACTTAAAAAATGACAATTTTGATAAAGATTGCAATAACTGTGGACATATTCAGACCCCTCGTCCCGTCGTTGTTTTGAAGCTTTTAACAACAAAGTCAGCCGCTTTTAAATGATCGGGTCAACCATATTTTGCATACAAAGCACGTCGTTGCAGGGTTGTAAACAAATTTCAATGTGCACATCAAAGTGCTTTGCAGTCTGACTTTCATTTTCTACTACAATAAGTCCAGGGGTTAACTGCAGTTAAACCAACAAAATGCAGACTCAATTAGAAGAATTAGTTTTCTTTTGTTTCGTTTTTTTGCTTGTCCAATTTTAACAAAGCTTCGGAAAAATAGTGCAAATATTTTGCAGATAGTGACAATTTATTCGCAAAACTAATACTACAAAAAAATTAATTAAAATAATTTAACCTTCCACTAACTTTATGAATATTTGTGAACGATATCTAAGGTGTACATTTGTTGAATTTATATTTTACATTATAGTTTTATAAGTACAGTATGCTAAACGGAAAACATCTACGGGTTTAATACTATCGTTTAATAATGTCTCATTTGGTCTTTATAATAAAAATGACTTTTTACGCTTCGAATACGTACAGTCATACATGTATATTCACAGTACATATTTATGATTGCGGTTTATTGATTTTCGGCGTTTTGAACTTAGGAACACTTCGAATTGTCACTATTCCCCAAAGTTACGGCTCTTGCTTTGGGGTTAAAGTGTTTAGCGATGATTAGTACGCTTACCGTTTTGTTTTTTTCAAAATAAGCTTACATTACTTTTTTTTTTTAGTTACAAACACTTTAGTTATGTTTGTTATGCAATGCACGCATGTATGATGATTGTAGTGATGCACCTATAAGTGAAATAAGTACTGTATGTAAAAATGCTTTTTAAGAATACGCTTTATATATAGTTTCGCTTTATGCCAATTTTTTAGTTATTCACTATTCGATTTATGCGAGTTTTGAGTAATTCCATTTTTGAGTTCTGCAAGTTTAAATGTATGCAAAATTTAATATAATTTTCGATTCGATTTGTGCGATTTTTGATAAAACTTATGCCGTTTTCAGTTTATGCGGTTCTCACTTTATGCAATTTTCGGTACGGACTAAAACAGACTAACGACTAACAGACTAACGGACCAACGGACTAACAAACAAATTCTAATTAAAACAAATTCTAAATACATTCTGATGCACGTTGATTGAGGATTCTCTTTTCCACTCATCTTTGTTTACATTGTTACGATGAACCCCGTGGATTAAATGTGTGACATACACACATACAAAGAAGATTATAAATTTTAAATATCACAATTTATCAAAAAACGGGTATCTTCAGTTTATTACATTTGTTTAAATCTCACACAACTCTTATGTTTGACATAGAGGTAACCAGTGATGTTCGTGAAAGGGTTTTAGGTTGCTTTCCTTTGAAGGAAGGTATTCAGTGTAAAACCACACTACGTTTTAGACAACCTGATACCGTACTATGTATCTGAACACACTCGTATGCTCGGATTTAAGTTACGTTGACAGAGTGTTGTAAATATTCCATAAAATGAAGGATATGCTACTGTTGAGAGCTTATTCGTCTAGAAGTAGAAAACTCAGGAAGTCGAAACTAACACCGACGTGTTTGTTATACCCTTCAATTTACGATGCTGTGAAACTTCATAGGGGTTAACTTAGTTTCGGCAATTCGCTGGACGTATGTGAAATTAAAGGGCATTAATATTTAAAACTTTTCCAGTTTAATGCCACATGTTCACAAAATTTATGATTTATATGAAAAAAGGTAAATTGAGGAGAAGAATTATAGTATAACAGTTCCGTTTTAAGACAAGATTCTTGTTTAAAAAATTCGGGAAAGGGGGTGTATATTTTGATTTTTGCGGAATGTAAAATTAAAACACATATATATGCACTGATCAATTTTCGGCAAATAACCTACGACAACCTTTTGTATAAGAAGTTGTCTTTCTCCCATATACCTTGTAAATGCATTCGGGTTTATTACTCGGTTTTATAGTCTATTCCGCTTGCTCGTTAACAGGTTTAATGGCAAATTACTTGATGTAACGCCATGTATTGTACTCAAGAACGAAGAAGAATAATTTGAATACTTCAAATTTACGCCGTAATTAAGAATTCCCAACACCGATGGAGGTTACAAGATAACACTGGGGCCGAAGCGTGAAAAGCATCCATTTTCTTATCTCGGTATCAACTTTCGTCCCTATCTCGATACCACTCATGAAACAATGGATTCATTATTGAAACTAGAAACAATCGGAGCACTTTATCATTTATCGATTACTGACAGCCAAGATGGCAAAAAAAGAGAATCGGTGATGGCGGCACAGAGTCAAGCGAATTTAACAAGATCATGCAAACTTCATCAAAAATCAATGCCAGCGTTAGGGCATCTCAAAACGAATTTTTGGAAATTTTCCATGTTCGTTTTATTTTCATTATAATTTTATTATATTTTTTTGACTTTACTTAATAATGTGCTTAACAGCTTTGTGTTTGTCAACAAACAAAAAAAAAGAGACACCCTTGTGGCATTGTCAAGAACTTAAGGAAATTTAAACATCTGCTACTATTATTATTTCCTTTGTATGTGCGCATGAAACGCTGATAATTCACGGGATTTATCATAACAACGTGAGTGCAAACAAGGATATTCTCGGGATAGAATCCTAGCAATGAACTGCGTGATAAAGAATAGCTTTGTCTATACTACTAGTAAACAGCCCGTCAAAAATGGCGGATAGTTTTTCGTCTTCATTACGCAATTCATTGTTTTAATTCGTGTTGCTTGGCAATGTTCGTTGCAGTTGGAGTATCGATTTCGGTATGAGTTTTGGCATTTTCACACACGGGTGCGTTGGCGCTATCATAGTGAGGAAAGGAGAAGCGCGCTGCAATTTTATTAGATACTGTATATATCCGTGATAAATGTGGTATTATACTAACACAAACGTAAGCAGTAATCAATGCAAAATTAAGTTAAGATTGAAATAAGTTAAGAAAATAAAAACGGGAGAAAAAATTCGTCATTATTGAGGTGCATACGGCTAATGCTTATTATAATCGTAGTATTAGTTGACATTTTCAACTCTAAAACTACCATCATCATCATCAATGACAGTAGTTCATGGAGACAAAATAAAAAATAAAATAAATAACTAAATAAATTCATCGGATAATAAAAAACGAAAATTTCAATACTTTTTGACAAGTAATGTAATGGATGGTTTTTGCAATTCAGTTACCTGTAGGTAGGTATTCACAAAACACAAATTTTCAACATTGAATATTATCTTAAGCTATATTTTTTTAAGGAACGAATCCTTGTTTTAGAAATGAAAATCGTTAAGCTAGTTCTTTATCAAATCAGGTGAGAGCTTGAGAAATAATACATAATAACTCCCTCATCTACAAAATTCACCAATCCAGTAGTTTAGATTTCCATTTTGTAAAAATTTAATTACATAAGCACGCCTGTAAATTTTTCGTTTATAATTAAATTAAACTAAGTCCAGATAAAAGTCAACTTCCACCAAGTTTCTTAGATAAAGACAAACTCGGAGTGTATCAAATGCAATTAGGTCTTGATGGTAATCTAAAACAACGGATAGCAGTTGATGATCAATAAATACGCATCAAGAATCATGGGAGAGGAATCAGGAACAATAAACGAAATAAGCCCTCGAATTACTCGGTTAATTCGATTCGGAAGTTTCTACGTAATAAGTTGTTGAAAATCTAGTTTCAAAGCGTATTTAAAGCTAAACTGGCTATTTCTACGAACTGGTTACCTTTTTTTTTTAATATCGATTGGTAACTTTCATTTTAGTTTCCATAGTTATAATGTTGTTCTCCTTATCACTGTGAATACATGTATTTTTATTACTTTTATGTTTCTCAGAAATGTTTATCGTTTGTTTACAAGAACTACTACTACACAAGTATTATAATAAGTACGAGGCGGCGCAAAAGTTAACACAACCGTTTGAATAGTAAATAACTTGCTTATTATTTTTAAAATTAAACTTTTTAATAGGGTTACATAATATAATATAATATAAATAACATAGTGAATTGTATCAAATTAGGTAAGAAAGACTATGCCACGTAACTGACTACTTTTTTGGCTTTACAAAGTAGGGCTTTTTTATTCATAATAATAACATATTTTACATAGTACAGTATTTTGCGCAATATTTTATTCCAGTTGTTGTACAAGTTTAGTTTGTTATTGATTTATATGTTATTTTTTTCATCAAATTTTTTAAGCTTTGCTTGAAAAAAGTCAAAATTTAAAACATTCAACAGTCGGGTGTGTTGAATGTTTTAAACCCTTCGGTGACATCAGATATTTTTGCTAGAATGTTATTAAAAACGTTAGTGAAAAATATAGAGTTTGCTTGATTGCGTCACGTTGTTTAATGACCGATTTACCATGAAATTATAGTTTACTTTCATAAATAAACAGTAACTTTCCTGTATAAACAGAGAATAGCTACAACTTTGTAATGCTTTTCTGCTAAGCAGAGCGCATTGCTACAGTTTTTGAAGGCTTCTCAGCATATAATTGCGCATAGCTACGGCTAACTAGCCAATACTGATACGAATGTAATGGTGAATACAGTTTCACATCATATAATTGTATGTTTATATCTGAAACATTGCACGAACATTTTATAGACAGTAACTTTGGTGTCATCGCCACTGATGGTGTCACCCAATGTGATCCGCACTTTTTGCACTGCCCTAATGACGCCACTGGTAGAGCGAGTAATATGAAAGATGAAAAACCTTACGGTTTCGATAATTCGTCATTCCTTGTCGACATGAGAATGCTTCATTTTATCAACAGTCAACTCAGCGTGTGCTTAAGTTTGTTGACGGAAGCTAGCAATTTCTCATAACGTAAGAATGTTTTCCATTAACATGCCAAGTAAAAATAGAAAAATAGAGTGGTCGTTTTTATAAAAACAAAACAACAAAAATTGAAGCTATACCAAGACTAGATGAAGGGAGGAACCCAGCTGAAAGTGTCAAAATAATCTGTCAGTGACATAAAATCCCATCGATTGAACATCAACAACAACAACACACCAGCTAAGGAAGTTCATTAAACATCATTATTGCCTCTTTATATCGAAGTGATAGAAAACAGGTCGGTCAATGATAGCGGTTTAATTGGTGGTATGGATTAATGGAGGACACCCACTAGGTTTATATGTCGCCAATTATTACGAGGCTCGGTGTGTGGCTAAGCCTTTTCAGGTGCCAATAATATATCATCGGATTGGAGTTAAGCTTCACTATCTAAACGCATCATTACCAGCTAACCAGAGATTGAATGTAACAAATTGCTGGGTTCACTTTAACGCCCGTTTCTTTTGCGTTATCTCTTCTTAGTAATTTGACAATTCACTGGTCTAACGCTACCCTACTATTGACATTGACAAATTGGCACTCCCAAACCTTTTCAAGTGCATAATTTAACTGTATCTTCCCGGCATGTCATTTTTTTTCACCGAAGTTAACATAACCACAACAAACCGCTTATCCTTCGTTCTTTATACACCGTTTTAAAATTAACAACAAATTTTATTTGAAACCGGGGAATGGTATTTTGAAATTAAAGTTATTCTGGCTGCATTTATCGATCTGCATAACTTTTGCAGCAAAAT
>JAQIWH010007638.1:0-11168 GCA_034695005.1 Cryptops parisi | reverse complement strand
AATTTTCGTTTCGGGACTAGCCGGAAGTATACAACGCCATCTTGTAGCGAGTAGCAGAGTACAAATACGGGAGACAACCGTCTGATTATTTTTATTTTTTATGATTTAGGCTACTTAGTTGTAAATTTTACAATATTGATTATCTGAACAAATTGGGGCCCCATGAGTGTTAATAAAACAAATTTGTTCGCACAATATGAAAATAGAACACCGTTTTTTTCTATGTTTACGACTAGGCCTACAGTATAAGTCTAAATTTTATTAAGTTTTTTTAAATTTAAGTGGAATCCCTGCACAAATATATTCGATAACCGATCGTTTAGCATATTTAAAACAAGCTAACTTTTGTTTATTTAACTCAAAAGAATCTAACACTTTACAAAAATAACTTGTCAACTGCATTTAATTTTTAATCTACACAAATTCCTGACAATCTCAAATTATCATTCAATCTTACCACTTTATACAAAAATAAATTAATAAACACCACCTCGGAATTGAAATCTTTCGACAAAATATGGTGGCCCTGAAAAGGGCCGTTGTTTTGTTTTTATGCGATGATGATGATGATAATTGATGATCGTCCAAATTACTTGGAGCTGGTGTATTTGGTGACGGCTTTGGTGCCTTCACTCACGGCGTGTTTGGCCAACTCTCCAGGCAAAAGTAGTCGCACGGCTGTCTGGATTTCTCGGCTGGTGATGGTCGAACGCTTGTTGTAGTGGGCCAGACGAGAAGATTCGGCGGCAATGCGTTCGAAAATGTCGTTGACGAAGCTGTTCATGATGCTCATGGCTTTGGACGAAACGCCAGTGTCGGGGTGGACTTGCTTCAACACCTTGTAAATGTAGATCGAGTAGGATTCCTTCCTCTTCTTCTTCTTTTTCTTCTTATCGCCCTTGGTGATGTTTTTCTGGGCCTTCCCGGCCTTCTTAGCGGCTTTACCACTCACTTGAGGAGGCATAGTAACGATATTAAAAACACGAGATGAGAATGATCGAACTAAAGTTGACAAGCAACGAGAGTTGAGGATCGAATGTGATGTGAAGCCGCGCAGTGGCTGCTATATATACAAGATGGCGCGGATTCCAGCGCTCTAAACGCCGACCACGGAGAGCGCACTAGTCACGTGATCTATTTGAAGGCGTGGCTACATTTCTAGTTTCCGTTGGAGTTCGTGAACAAAGGACAATACTTTTTGTTAGTTATTTATTATTACAAAATTTGAAGAAAAATATATATTATATATACTACATGGAATAAAATGCTAATTTTGGATTATTAAATTGGATATAGTTAATCGTTTAGTTAGTAGTAAATGACGTCATTGTTGAAAACTACCAAAAACTTTCGGGTGCTGGATGTTAAAAACGATAAAAAGTTATACCAAAGGATTGTCAAAATAAAAATTTGTTTCATAAAATTCTCGTTACGATAAGTTATACTAAAAAAAAAATTAATAACCATTTATAACCATTTAATGCGAGCCATGTATACAGGGTGGACCGAAAGTTACTTTTCCTAGATCTTATAAAACAAACTGGGGTCCGGTCAAAAGTTGGCTATATTAAAAAACTTATTCTAAAAAATATTTTTACGTTTTATTTATTTATCTTTTTAACCAGTGTCTTTGAGTATATCCCAGTTTAGATTAGTTGAAAATAATACCAAAAGCAATTAGCAATATGTCGAGTGATACAAACCCTCAAATTTTTTTTGAAGATTTATTTTTAAATTTATATTGATTTTATTTTTAACTATCTTATTTTAGTAACTGGTGCCCTGTAAAAATGGCACAAGTGAAAAAGTAGGAAAAATGGCAAGTAATTAAATTGTTTTATAAATTATAAAAAGTCTTTAAATTATTAATAATATACCAGTATCTATTAGTTTTATAAAAATATATTATTTATTTTACAAAAATAGTCGATTTCTGGACCACCCTGTATAGTGTGTACTTGTAGATAAATTTTAATATAATTAAGAATTCAATTATATAGTACATAGGTAATCATTATAACAATTATCGCAATAATATAATTATATATTTATAAAATCATAATAGAATAATTGTTAGAATATTAACCACTCAATAATAATATAACACTATTTGAAAATTCTAATGAAATATAACTAATTCAAAATATTGCTATTTTATTTCAGTCGCGCCATTTTTTCCACTGTGCCATTTTTTCCTAAATTCATAAGGAATAGTATCTTATTAACACAGTATGGTAATGTTTCTTTTTACCCACCCTATACATTATAATGAAAAAAGAAGTTACATAAAAAAAATATCCATACACAAAAAAAGCCTCAAATTAAAGTGCAAAGTAGGATAAAATTTTATGAAAAATATTTGGTGCGCCTCAATATTTTAACAAAATTTTGTACCTTTTTTTATATACAAT
The DNA here is from genome assembly GCA_034695005.1 of Cryptops parisi. Classification (NCBI taxonomy): domain Eukaryota; kingdom Metazoa; phylum Arthropoda; class Chilopoda; order Scolopendromorpha; family Cryptopidae; genus Cryptops; species Cryptops parisi. Next base: position 8,757 of record JAQIWH010007638.1, on the reverse strand, counting down.
GGCAATTTAACTGTGGAAAAAAGTATAAAACATCCGAACAAAAAGCAACGAAACACGTATTATGAACGTAAGACATTCACTTTATATTTTAAATTTAAGCTAACATTCACATTGGACGCTTTTTCGCTAAAAACGTCCAAAATAGTCGATAACTAACAGAGGTTCAATGTAAATTAAACAGACTTATCGACTACCTTTGCATGTTTATGAGCGTTGTTAGCGAAAAAGCGTTCAAAGCAGCTTTAAAGTTTAACAGTTGACCCTTTAGAAACTCGAAAGCTGCGCAAGCTAAAAAACAATTTAATTTACAACTTTTAGTATATAATAAATATTAATTCGCTTAATATAATATTCACTATTATTATTTTATTTAATATTTACAACTTCTAACAGGTTAAGTAGATTCCCTAATTAGCAATCAAGCTATCATACCCAGCCAATTCCAAATTTTTATTCAAAAACAAAAAGAAACATGGTGAGAAACTCTTTCGGCAGAAAATGGTGGCCCTGAAAAGGGCCGTTTGCTTTTTCTTTTGTTGGTAATAAACGGGGGGATCAAAAACTTCTTTAAGCACGTTCGCCTCGGATACGTCTTGCCAGCTGGATATCTTTAGGCATGATGGTCACTCGCTTGGCATGGATAGCGCACAAGTTAGTATCTTCGAACAAACCAACCAAGTAGGCTTCGCTAGCTTCCTGAAGAGCCATCACAGCAGAGCTTTGGAAACGCAGATCGGTCTTGAAATCTTGCGCGATTTCACGAACCAGCCGTTGGAATGGCAACTTGCGGATCAACAATTCGGTGCTCTTTTGATAACGACGGATTTCTCGCAGAGCGACTGTGCCGGGGCGGTAACGATGAGGTTTTTTCACACCTCCGGTGGCTGGAGCGCTCTTTCTGGCAGCTTTGGTTGCCAATTGTTTTCGGGGAGCTTTCCCACCAGTTGACTTACGAGCGGTCTGCTTGGTACGTGCCATGGCGATGTACGAACGGACGGACGACTGAGCGACAAAGTAACACGCTGAAAATGAATCGGCGAATTTGACTTTTAAAAACGGTTGCACCGGCTTTTTATAGTGGAATGCCAGCAACGCTGATGTTTGATTGGTTCGTTGATAGGACACACCCACAATAGCAATTGCAGCCAATCCTGTGGCATGATGGCATCATTGCCTAACGCCACCGCTTCTTCTACGGCTTACTTTTCCCGCCAAAAGTTTTGAATTTTTAAATGTTTTGTTTACTATGTTGGTCGGTTAAAACTGCTGAATGTAGAACTTTGTAAGAATAAATAATCGCTAAATACTGTACTATACACATTATATTTTATATAATTAATGGTGTGTACAGTATTAAATCCTAAAATTTGTATCATTAAATATATAATTTATGTTCAAATAACCGGTTTTTTCTTATTAAAAAGCAGGCTTCTTGTTCGCTACATTGCTCATTATTTGCATTTTTTCTCATGTCACCAAGACCCTTCATTTAAATTAACAAAAGTTTTATTTCTCAAATAATGAAAACAGAGCATAAAATTGCAAGTTCAACCTCCATAAATTACTGTCATATTTTATGTAACGTAAATGACCGAAGTATTTTTGGTACCTTTTCTTTATTCATCGACTACAATAAATAAATTTAGTCAAACCTCGTTGAAAATGTTAAATATCTAAGTGACCATGGAAGGAATTTTTATTTGAGAATCAGCCAGTTCAAATGGACCCAAAATGGTTGTCAAACACAAAAAATAATCGATTAAAAACAATGATTAATATATTTAAAAAGGTAACGATCAACAAAGACTTTTTAATTGAAAAGTTCGAATGAAAAACTAGTTTTCGTATGTATAAGGAAAATTCGTGGACTTTTTAATTTTTAAAGGTTCGGACAAAAGTCCCACAATTAAAGTGCAAAGCAGAACAAAAGCCCATTAGCTAATTATATTGAAATAAGTCACAAAAAGTCATTCTAAAAAATATTTTTACGTTTTATTTTTTTAAATACATTTTGTATTGTTTTTAACTAACCTAACCAAGTGACTGTGAGTATTTTATATTAAACTCAATACAAAAAGAAATTTGCAATATTGTTTTATTTTCCAAAGATACAGTTTGATGTTCTTTTCACTATTATCATTCCGCAAATAATTTTGTTCTGATTTTTTAAAAAAGTTGAACAATAAAAATGTCAATTGTGGCAAAACACAAATATATTTTTCAATATTAATTTTATCATGTTTTGGGCTGCGTTTACGTTGGACGCTTTTCCCTTAACAACGCTCATAAACGTGCAAAGATAATCGATAAGCCTGTTTAATTCATATGGAACCTATATTGGTTATTGACTATTTTTGCACGTTTATGAGCGTTTTTTAGCAAAAAAACTTTGATATAACCAACTGAGCTATTAAATTTTAAAGCATTTCACACCATTTGTAGTTTTACTTTTCCGATTTTCCATTCTTTGGCGATGACAAAGCGAACAAAGAAAAGAAAGAAAACAAACAGTAGCTCTTAATTGGCACCTAGCGCTGCATGCGCCGACCTCAGAGAGAGCACCAAAATCTCAGCCAATGACATTGTCAGAGCTCAGAATCCACTTAGCGGGTATTTAAGCCGAGCTCGACGTTTCTCAGCATTCATTGATCTAACGATCACCTTACCAAGCGTTTCGTTCGTTCACCCCCCAACTCATTTTCAATCATGTCTGGTCGTGGCAAAGGCGGTAAAGTCAAGGGAAAGAGCAAAACTCGTTCCAGCCGTGCCGGTCTTCAATTTCCCGTCGGCCGTATTCACCGTCTGCTTCGCAAAGGCAACTACGCCGAACGTGTTGGCGCCGGTGCTCCGGTCTACTTGGCTGCCGTGATGGAGTATCTGGCCGCTGAAGTTCTTGAGTTGGCTGGTAACGCTGCCCGTGACAACAAGAAGACAAGAATCATTCCCCGTCATCTTCAATTGGCCATCCGCAATGACGAAGAATTGAACAAATTGCTGTCGGGAGTGACCATCGCGCAAGGTGGTGTCTTGCCCAACATCCAGGCTGTTCTCCTCCCCAAGAAAACCGAGAAGAAATAAGCTGCCTCATCCTTATCCAACACACAAAAAAAAAAGGCCCTTTTCAGGGCCACCATTTTTTGTCGAAAGATTTCCAAACCATAGTTGCTTTGCTCCCTTCTGGTTTTCAATACAGTTGCACGACAAATAAAATGGAATTTGCAATATTATGAACTAGTTTTAGTTAATGAGGATTAAAGACTTTTAATAGTAGTAAAAAATAATTTTATTGATAAATTAACTTGATTAAATAGTTTAACTAAATATCGAAATTAAAGAACGTGCTTTTGAGTTTATTAATCACATTTTTTTATAATTGCAAGTTTATCTAACTTGCCCCGAACCCATGATCAATACAGCAGTGAGTATACTACTGAACTATAGTTATTTTTTCACATAGTGGTTTCAAATCATGTTGATTTAATATTTAATTTAGACCCCATAGTTTTATTACTACCGAAACATTCAGAATACGGCCAAAAAACATTAGACAATCTATATGAACACAAAATGGCGGGTGACACTATCAGCTGGAACTAACCGCGTATCTATAAATCTACGTAGGTCGAGGACTCGCTGTATATTAAATTACCGTATTCTAAATATTACTACTGTATTTTATTTCATCCGTGCCACTTTTACCGGACACCATTACAAAATGTAATGAGTTTATCAAGTTCATATAAATTGAAATAATGTTGAATGATTTTAACCAATGAGTTTCATTCATTCATAAAACCCTGTTCATGTTTATCATCCTCACCTCATCATTTCTGATTTTCTGAGGGCCAAGTACTTTTATTTCCTCAATTTTTCCGTTTGAAATGACATTAAGATTTTTTATTCCAACTACCGTATTCACGTGTATAAGGTATTGTATACATTGCTCGGCTACTTTTGGCAAAAGTATAAAATAACTTTATAAAACTGTTAACGTTAAATTAGTTGATATAAAAACGTTCTTTCCAATGTCAATTTCATACATTGCCTAACTAGGTTAGGCATTGTGTGTAATGCCTCTAATTATACAAATTGCCTGTAACACATGCAAAAATAAATTGTATTTTCAAAAATTAACTGGATTTACACCAACAGGAAATTGAAAAAAAATACAGGGTGATCCAAAAGTTGGAGCCATTACCTGTAAAATATTGCATTAGCTTTTCAGTCCCAATTCGGATAATCGAGCTTTTACGAAATCAAACGTTGGGATGGTCATCAGACATCCCCCTCCCATTCTATACTATAGATTACTTTTAAATTTTAAATCATGGATATCTAACATTGAAAGGGAAATAAAATAGTGACAAATATAATAAAACTAAAAGTCGCTAAATTGTGGAGCAAAAAGTAGCTGAAATGTTTCAAAAATCTTTTATCTTTATAAAATTGAACAATTTTTATTTTCAACTTAACAAAATTCAATCTTTAAAGAAAATTTTATTACAAATATTTAATAAAAACCTTGCTAATCTAAGATGGTAGTGAAATTTCTCTCGGCAAAATATGGTGGCCCTGAAAAGGGCCGTTGTTGTGTTGTTGATGAAAGGTGCTGTTTTATGTCGGGTTTTAACCGCCGAAACCGTACAGGGTACGTCCTTGACGTTTGAGAGCATAGACGACGTCCATGGCGGTGACAGTTTTCCTCTTGGCGTGTTCGGTGTAGGTGACGGCGTCACGGATAACGTTCTCGAGGAACACCTTGAGGACACCTCGGGTTTCTTCGTAGATGAGACCGGAAATACGTTTCACACCACCACGACGAGCCAGACGACGAATGGCGGGTTTGGTGATACCTTGGATGTTGTCACGCAAAACTTTGCGATGACGCTTAGCACCACCTTTTCCCAAACCTTTGCCTCCTTTACCACGACCGGACATCTTGAGAAGAGTTGTTTGTTGCTTGCTGAGAGGAGAACGAACAGGAAGAAGATGATATACAAAACGTTGCGCGTGGCTTTTATAGCCAAATAAGCGCCGACGTCGGAGTAAACAACTCATCTCCGATGTCAACCAATCAGCGCAGTCAATGGGCGGAGCTTAAAACCGACCATTTTTATTTCTCTTGCTCTTCAAATTCGAAAATGGCGTACAGTGAATTCGACAATTTCGAATTCCTATTGGACAATTTTTTTTTATTTAAAATTTATTTAATATTGAAAAGTTTGAATACATTAAAAATATTTTTCAATCATGGTTTTAAATAATTCTACCAAAAAATATATTCGTTGGAAATGTCACACTATATATAAAATATATTAAGTTTTGTTGTTTGAGTTAGCCATTGGTGTCAAAAATAAAGCCAACTTATTCCAGTAATTAATGTTTTATTATAAAATTAATTTATGTAAGTACTGTTTCATATGTCGTACTTGAAAATATAGCAAATTTTGTTTCATAATTTTGTATAGTAAAATAGTTTTGTTACTATGAAGAAATTGAGCAAGATCGAAATTTTCACTATTTAGCAAAATATGTTTAAAATCCTAAACATTCTGACGAATGTCTAACCAGCTTTTGACATAGTGTAGAATTTTTGCAAAAAAAATAACGCTATACAAATTTAAGTAAAAATAAATCATAAAACACAAAGCAATAAAAATATTTTTCCACAATTATTTTGATAATCGATTGATGAATTTATTTATTAAAATGAAGATCTTACATTGGTAAGTTGAGTGATTTGCAACATTACTTCGGCACGCCGCACGCCACCACTAAAAAGTTGCCGATCCCTGAATAACCCCAAAGTTGATATATAGCAAGTGGCTAAGGTGTCGCAAAATTAACGCAAAAAGTAATTTTGATAGAAAACACAGCTTTTTAATTGTAAATTTTTATTGATTCATAAAGTATACAGTATAGGGTTATGTATGGAATAGCATATTTTCACAGTTGATGAATTTAAATGACTATTCCGACCATATGTTGGTGTCCCAAAATTCACGCAAGATTTAAATTTTCCGCCGTTTCTGCGGTAAAGTTTGACGAAAGAACAACGCGTTTTTATTGTTGAGCAATATTTTAAAAGTAATGGAACTTTTTGCAGCTACAGTTCGCAATTTTCGTAATACGGTCATTTAAATTCATCAACTGTGAAGATATGCTATTCCATAAGCCAATTTTTTATTGTGTTGTATTTTTTTTTTGTATCGATATCTATTGTGGAAAATTTGTTTTTTTCTGTGATATTGTGGTCTATCTGACTGGGAAATAAAAACAAACAAACACAACCCTATACTGTACACTTTATGAATCAATAAAAAATTGAAAATTTGTAATTAAAATAACCTGTGTTTTATGTCAAAATTACTTCTCGCGTGAATTTTGGGACACCCTTTATATCCACTTTGAATTACTCCGAAAAAAACTTTTGTCAGATTCAAACGCCATCAATAAAAAGAAAAAAAAGAAAAACGCGCGTAAAATTCCACCAATCATAGGTTAGAAAGCGCGCCGGAAGCAATGCTTTCCACTACGTCGGCGTCGTCGTCGTCAGCGCCATTATATAAACTGCGTTCAGATTTCAAATCAAACCATTTGATCTGTGAACACCATTGCTCACGCATCGACGTTCATTTGTTTCGACATTTTAATTTTTTGACAAAAAAAGAAGAAATGGCAGACGCTTCTTCTTCCCCGGCGGCATCTTCGTCGACCGCCACTCCCAAAAAAGCTGCAAAGAAAACTTCGAAGGCTAAGAAGGCACCTCGCGCAGTTCCCAACCATCCCAAGATCGCCGACATGGTCAACACGGCCATCGGCAGCTTGAAGGAACGCGGCGGTTCGTCGTTGCAAGCCATCAAGAAGTACATCGCCGCCACGTACAAGTTGGACGTCGAGAAGCTGGCACCTTTCATCCGAAAGTACTTGAAGACTGCCGTCACCAACGGCACTTTGATCCAGACCAAAGGCAAAGGCGCGAGCGGCTCGTTCAAATTGAGCAGTTCGACCAAAAGCAGCAGCGGCGCGGCGGTGGCGCCTAAAGCCAAAACTGTCGCCAAAGTGGCAGTTAGGAGTCCATCTGCTAAGAAAGCCAAGAAGACTGCGACCAAGAGAACTCCAGTTAAGAAATCGACCAAGACCGAGAAACCCAAGAAGACTGCAGTTAAGAAGTCTCCAAAGAAGGAAAAGAAAGCCAAGGCTCTTAAGAAACCCAAGAGTCCCAAGCCAAAGAAAACGACCACCAAGAGGGCGGCGGCTAAGAAATGAATCTAAGAGTTTTCATTTCGCATCATCGTTTTGCAACTCTTAAACAAACGGCCCTTTTAAGGGCCACCATATTTTGCAGAGAGAGTCTTCTTTCTGACCAATGTTTTTATTTATTTATTTTATAGTGGTTAAGAATTAAGTTTTTAATAGAAATATCTGGAGATGTGTTTTGGAAGGAAAAGTTTGACTGAAATTAGGTTTCTTGTCCTTCACTCTTGCAAAGTTGTTTTTTTTTTTTTAACACGGGTGGAAACCCGATAACAATTAAACAGGGATCGCTGAATCGGTTCCAGAAAGGAGCTAGATATGGATGAAAAGTAGCCAGATGTCGCTATATTTCAGTCAAAAAAATTAGATGTGGTTTGAAAAAAAATTGCAAATAATATATAAAAAAATATATTTAATATATTTATATATAAAAAGAAATAAATCAAATATATTTCTAAAAACCCAAAATTGTAACTAAAGAGACCTTAGAAGCAAAAGTAGCTATAATAGATTAATTAAAATGAAGATTGTCTTTAACAAAAAACTTTGTTTTTGGACTTTTCTAATGAGAATTTTTACTGAAAAATGTAAATATTTTTTACATTAAAATAACAAATGGCTTGTATTGAAAAACAAACATTTTTCAGTAAAAATTCTCAAATAGATTAATTTTGAAAATTGGAGCCAGGCATGCTGAAAAGTAGCCAACATTTGGCGACAAAGCAGCCAACTGACTGGAAACTAAGCATTTTACAGTATAGCATATTTTAACATTGGTTTTAACATGTTGAGAATTTAGCATTGTTGGAGTAGGTATAACTTTCCACAAAACTTTATTCAGACAACAATTTTACCTGTTTTTCGTTGTTTGTTGTATGGAAGTATTGGGGGTAGTGGAGCAAAATAATTAACCATTTATTTGCTATACAATTTTTTAACAAAATGGAATTAAGAAAGCAAGTAAATCGCAAATGAAAGCTTTGATCTTGGAAATTCTTTAAATCGGTGATCCGACAAAAAATGCGGAATAAATGAAGAATGAAAAAAGATAAAAATAATAATTGTGAAATATAAGTGAAAAGATGACGTTATGAGCGATCCCATGCAAACAAGGAGCCTTCAAACTAGTCCATGCATAGTCTTTATTTAGCTTGCAAATGCATTAGAGCTGCCAAAATAACTGGGGAGCACCCACGAAAACAATGTCATGGGTGCAAGAGTTCACATAAGAAATTTTTTTTTACAAATGTTCCACTTGCAAATTGTAAGGTTTTTCACCTGTGTGAATTCTGTGACATATTTTAAATGGAACATTTATAAGGTTTTTCACCCGTGTGAATTTGATACATTTATAGGACAGAAAACTTTTGTAAGGTTTTTCACCCGTGTGAATTTCTTTGATACAGTTAGTTGACAGAAAACTTTTTTTTTTACAAATGTTCCACTTGCAAATTGTAAGGTTTTTCACCTGTGTGAATTCTGTGACATATTTTAAATGGA
>JAQIWH010007637.1:0-11171 GCA_034695005.1 Cryptops parisi | reverse complement strand
TCAAATCATCAATTTTAAGCAACTTTGATTGGATGTTGGATTTTAGTGCACAAACGCTGCAATGCTTGGAATTACGGGCTGCAGGATGGATGTTGGTCACCTGGAGGCAGACGCAACAGAGATTGGTGACAGAAAAAAGGGTGTAAAGTTCAGGAGCACGAGCGTGGAGACCATTACAATTTCACTGAAGTAGTGACATTGGATGGTGGAATAGGGGGTGAAACAAATTCCGCAGACACAAGTTTGACCTTATTTTTTTTTAAGTTTATTTCCCGCTGGGGAGTGACTTAAGAGTTTTAGAAACTAGCTGGCTAACAACGGACAGATCGTTTTCTATGCCAGAAGAATCAAGGTGGTTGATGATAGATGTTGACGTTCCTGGAACCGGACCTCTCTTAGTTCCACTTCAAGAAGAAGGCGGAGTGCTAAGTAAGAGGACAGGAGGGGCTACACGGGGCCTCCAAAATGTAGCAGGGAATGAGGAGGGGGAGGGGAAGTAGTGAAAGGGGAAGGAGGTTTAGGAAGGGAAGAATTGGATGCTGGGGGGGGAGGAAAAGGTGGGGAGAAAAGATTGGATGATAGGGAGAGAAGAGAAGGTGAGGAGAGAGTAGGTAGAAGAGACAAATTGACCTCCTGAGGCGGAGAGGTTTGGCAGGCCACGGAGGAAGTTTGTGTGGCCACTGTAAATAAACAGGGTGATGGAGTGGAAGACGCTGAAGCAACAGAGGCATAGGAAGGTGTTGCTTTCAGCTTAAAAGACACTGCGAGCCTCAAGAAACGTAAGATTTCGAGTAACCCAAATCTGCTGAATAGATTTCTCAGCTTGAAATCGAGGACAAGCTAAAGACCAGGCAAGGTGTTGACCAGAGCAGTTAAGGCAACATGGGGGTTTAGGACAGGACTCAGGAGAGTGATTGGGAAAACTACAAACATCGCACACTTTAGGAGAGAAACAGTAAGATTGACCATGGCCGTATCACTGACAAGTGAAACAGCGCAGAGGGTTAGGAACAAAGGTACAAACTGGAAGGTTCATCTAGGCTACTTTGATTGACTGTGGAAGAGTTGGGAGAGAAAAAGTGAAGACATAACCTCCTGTTGCAATGGGCGTCACCTTCCTTTCGAGTGAGACAGAGGTCGAAAATTTGCTGGGATCCAAAATCTTCTAAGAGTTCCTCATCAGAGCAATACACAATATCTCTACAATACATAACACATTTGCAGGAGTTAAGAGACTAATTAACTGTGACAGAAACTAGGAAGCCAGCGAATGTTTGGAATAACGAAAGTCGGCGTGCTTGCTTGGCATCACGGACCTTGATCAGAAGACTACCACTGCGCAACTTAAAAACATCAGCCACTTCGCCGAGGGAAGAAACAAGAAACTTATGGATAACGATAGGCAACACCGCCGAGAAACTCCCATTGTGACGCATAACAAAAAAAGTGCGTTTGATCTGAAAGGCAGACAGAACGAGCTGGGTGAGGTGGGCTGCAAAATTCACTGGGTGCAATGTAGTGTCACCACCTGTAATCATGGTTTGAACAGCAGGAGAGCAAGAGGGATTGCTCGGGGTTATTACTTTAGTTGTGACCATGATTGAGAAAAGAGAGAAAAAGGGTGGGACCCTTAACCCGGTACCCCGCCAGGGGGAAGTTTTTGGCACTTCTGGCGCAAAATACTTTCAAACCGTCCCCTTCAACAAAGTTGTCGCCCTTTTCACCCCTTCCACCCTACCGAGACAGACGTTTCAGGACTCACTAGTTTGCGTGTGACACACGATGTGCATCTTAGGCACTCACATTTGACCCTTTCGGGGTACTCCCGAATATTGGTATCTAGACGAACTTACCACCGAGCGAGTGTCTTGTGCCACGAAACTTTTCACCAGGGCTTCCAGAGCCAACCTAGCCAGTAAGCCATCACCATACAGGGTGTCATGACTATGTTAGCCTAGGTAGTAAGATGGTGGTTTTGGTCCATATCTAGACAGTGCATTGACACCAAATAATAAAAACAGCGAAGTTTTCATCTGTGGGCGTTCAGCATACAGCAAGGTCTGCAATAGGGGGACCTTACTGCATGCCAGGATCACCACGAGGAGGAACCCACATCAACCCCAAGCTTCATAAGAAGCACCTTATTTTGTTCAGCGTCCCTAGGCAGCTGCCTAGGTATACTTCCTAGGTCGGCTCTGGTTGTATGGCTGACCATCTTGGAAAAAAAAAGTTGAACTACTAAGGGTGTTCTCAAATAATTTTTGGTAAATTAGAGGAATCTTGGAAAAAATATTCATAAAATACACTTAACAATTGAATTAATGACACTTAGATTAAAAAAAATAACGAATAAACATAAATAAGAAGAAACAAATATCCCAAAATATACAGAATTGTTTGTTGATAGACAAGTGCACAGAGTAAGAACAAAAATATATTATACTTCATGTCAAGTATGTTGAACAACAAAAAATCAAATGATAAACTCATAATACAAAGAGACACAGTTTTTGGTCTTGTTTCATTAACAGGAATGAAAGAAAAAAATATATCATCAGATTACAATCCCATCAACCCTGCAATACCAAGTATGACTTACCATACACATATTAATCCCACATAAGCTAACCTTAGCTAACAAACACCCTCCTGGAGATTAATTCTGATTTCCAATATCAATGCTTCTACTATAATTATACATAGTTAATTCCTTTTTTTGACAATATTAACTATTGCGTGGTATTGAATTATTTTTTCTATACATTAAATTATCTTAATGTAAATATATTCAAACAATATATAATTCAACATTATATAATCTAATTAAACTGACATTAACGTTAATGTTTCAATAAAGATAAATCACAATGATATTAAATGTTCAATGCTTATTGCAAAGTTTATATTTATTCTAGCTCTTATAGTAATGTACAAAAAAAATTTTAAGTCAGAATTATTGAAGCAAATAAACAAAAAAAAAATCACTTGCAAAAAAATAATGAATGTCAAAAACACAAAAACAAATTAACACAAGTATTTAAAAAATATACAAGAGTTCAACAATTGTCATAAGCATTATGTACTTGTTGATAACACTTAAATCTTTGGTCAAAAAATCTGCTTGCATATCATCCCCTGAGATATGTTTCACTTCAATGTTTTCGATGTCCATGGAATATCTAGTGAAGTGCATCTTTCTATTGAGATACTTTGTTCCAGGTTTTTGATTGCCTTCCTGCAACATGCTTATTACACTGGCATTATAACAGAAAATGGTGTTGATATCAGCTGTTTTGTGTGTCAGAATTTAGTTCACATATCACTTGTTTAATCCAAATTAATTCCTTTATTGTCTCACTCACAGCATTCATCTCACTTTCTGTACTTGACAGAGCAACACTGTCTTGCATGCCACACTTCCAAAGGATATAACATCATCAATTCTGATGATAAATCTTGTATAAGAGCAAGCATCTGAGGTGGAATCCCACTTGCATCTGAAAATGCAATTAGGTCAGCATTGGTTTTTTTGGGTATTTGAGTTCATAATCAATGGAGTACTTCAAATAACGCAGTATCCTTTCCAAAGCATTTAGGTGCAATGGTTTCGGATGAATGCTGTACAGTGCTAGTGCAGTTAGTGGATATCATAAATCTGATTTTGAATGAGTAGATAGGTAAAGAAGTTTACCTAGTAATTCTTGATAATTTTTTATTGATATGTCATGACTTAGTTCAGCTTTATCTAAATGTTGATTAATGTCTATCGGAGCTCGTGTTGCATTACAATCAGACATTTGATATTCCTTCAAAAGTTGTTGAATAAGTTGTTTTTTTGATGCATACTTACACACCCCTTTTTTGTACAAAGTTTATTCCTAGCATGTGTTTTGCAATGCTGAGATATTTATCAATTTCTTTTTTAATCCTGTTCCATATACTATATTCCCATTTTTCTTCAATCCCTACAACGATAACGTCATCTACATGTATTCCGATGAATAGAAATTTCTTCTTGTTCGTTAGGTAGTACATACATGGATCATTGACTGATTGTCGTAGACCCTGGCTCACTAACACATCATGGAACTTCTTGTTCCAGCATCTACTGCTTTGTTTTAATTCATAGATGCTTTTATGTAAGTGACATGATTGAGAAGAGTTGGTGTGTTGATAACCTTTTGGCTGTTGCATGTATACGTGTTCTTCTAAATCTCTGTAGAGAAAAACTGTTTTAACGTCATATTGCTTAATAGAGACATTTCGTTGAACTGCAATATGAATCAATAATCTGATTGTTTCAATTTTTATAACAGGGGCAAAGGTTTCATAATAGTCATGTCCTGGTATCTGTGTATAGCCCATTGCAACCAGTCGAGCATGGTATCTTGGGGTGTTGTCGTCAGGGCTTTGTTTGATCTCACTTTGATTTTACTGGTGGTATTTCACAAGGAGTATTTTTAATTGTCCAAACACTGTGTGTATTCATGGACTGTATTTCATCATCCATGACTTTGTATCATTGGTTCGAACCTTGCTGTTTATGGCTTCATGATTTGATAAAGGTATTGTTGTATCATTTGATGATGTTATTTTCGTTTTTTTTTTGATTCATGTGGATCTTCTTACACCTTGTTCAATCAACTTCTTTTCATTTTTTTTTTCTTCATATGGTCTTGTTTGATCTCTTCGTTTGAAAGACCTCGTTTTCTACCTTTTTTTTGTTTGACTGAACTTGCTTCTTCTTCTGATTCACTTGAGTTATCAGTAAGTGTCAATTCTTCATTGTTGTTCCTGACATCTGTCAGTGTTTCAACATAGCTTTCTTCATTTGTATCAATTAATGTCTCATCACTTTCAAACGATAGTTCATGGTTTGTGCTGTGTCAATTTTCTTTTTCCACTGATGAGTTTGGATTCATTCAAACAAAGATTCTTGTAAATGTTCATTCATATTCTCATTGAATGGAAGTAAATATGATCCTTTTTTCATCAAGGTGACATTCCAGCTTTCTTCTACTTTACTCTTTTTGGGAAGATATTTCCTATATGCTTTTCTGTAGTCCGAATGACCGAGATAATCCCTTGTTTGGCTCTCCTTGCCAATTTTTGTCATGCCATTTGCTGAAATCAAGCAGATCTCAGTGAGATAAGCACGTTTGCATATCAAGTTCTGCATAACAAAGCGAATTTGGTTCAAATTGTTTAATTTCAAAACTTTTCATTAAATCAAGCAGATCTCAGTGAGATAAGCACGTTTAGTCGCAACAAATGCTACACATACGAATGTCTTTAGATAGGAAACTGTAGGTTTTCTCTCGGTCCATATTTCACTTGCCGTGCATCTATAATGCTTTGATTTTGATAATTTTTTTTAATGTGCTGCTGTCACCATGCATTCACCCCAGAAATTTTGAGGTGTATAGAGAGTATTTTTTTATGCTGAATTTCCTTCTTTTTGATCCAATCTTGTAAACAGTTTGCCAAGAATTTGTCCCCGTTGTCACTGTGGATTCATTTTAGGTGACATTGTTTTTAATGTTCCAATTTAGTCACAAGTCTGATTAATGTAGTAGCTGTTTCTGCTTTGTTTTTCAAGATGCTTACAAAATCATTCGACTCCAATTGTATACAATGGTAAGTAGTACTTCCCTTGTCCTTTAGATTCTGGTGATATTGATCCGATATGATCGATATGTATTAGCGGTAGTTCAAAAATTCCATTTGATTGTTTGTATTTTACAGTCTTATGCAGCTTTTTCACCATTTTTCCCATAATGCAAATATCACACAGTTCTTCTGTGACCTTGGTGATTGTTAAATATTTTACTGATTCTTCTTTGCTTGTTTCCCACATGTTTTGAATATGTCAATCTTCTGTGTCATCTATTATTCATTTCTGATGTCATTTTTGCTTTTTCATTTTTACTTAATTGGCCAGTTAAAATATATTGATCCCTATGACCCTCAGCTATTCCATAGACATTTCCCATGATCTTTGCATTTTTTTTCCTTAAAAATCACTATTCCTCCTTCATCTGCTAGTTTACAGACTGGCAATAGATTTTCATTAAAGTCATAAACATGAAGTACAGCATTCAATTTAGTGTGTTGTCCTATTTTCATTCATTTGAAAAATTTCTTTTTCTTCAAAAATCATTATCACATTGCCAGCAGCTGTCTCTATGTTTTTAACATTTTTCATACTTTTTAGTAAATGTTTTTGTGAGATCATGTGGCTTGTGCAGCTTGTGTGGCTTTGTGATTTCAGGATTCTCACGCTTTCCTCATAGAGGTCTGCAACACTACGAATAGTGTAATAAACTACTTCGTCATTGTCCATCTCTTTTCCAAGTTCCGCACATTTGTTTATTATTGCCATGATTTTATTGATATAATCATCAATACTTTAATTTGCATTGAGTTTAAGTCTCGTAATCTCACTGCTGACATCAAGCTGCTGTTGTTTGTTTCCACTGGCCATGAACTGTTCAATGGTTTCCCACAATTGTCGTGTACTTGTTATGCGAAAATACTTAAGTACTTGTGGCAACAACATGGGTCTAATGATGATATCACATGCTGCTGCATTTAGGTCATCTCATTGGTTCCTTGCTTCTTTTTTTATAACATAGTCTAGTTCATCCTCCTGGCCTCTTTGTGGTTCATGTTACAAAATCACTGTCTTCCAGTGTATATGAGCTCTCAACATTGTTTCAATCCTCTTCTTCCATAAGAAGTAATTATCATCTGAGAGTAAGTCATAACCATACCTTCATTCAGTGTATGCATTTTGTAAAGGTGTAGGTGAATAAACTTGAACAGATACTCAATGGCTCATCCAAGATGGCTGCCACACTTCTTTCTTTCATAAAGTTCAGCAACACAACATCACTGCTCCAAATTAGTTCCATAAAAACCAAAACAAAAACCACGCTCTACTACCATTTGATAAGTGGGGTTGTCACGTTTGTCTTTTGGCCATTGTTTTTGTTTCGTTTTGCATTCGTCATGACGTAATCCGTAAAATGGAAAACAGTTCTCAATTTGGTGGCAAAACTCTTCGTTTTGGCTTTGTTTCCTTCCCAGCATTCCACGTGCTGTTGCCATGCCGATGCATAGCAGTCTGGGGCTCAATCTGCACTCTACTTGCTTTTAAAAACTATAGAGAATAATTGAAACCTATCACTTGAATTTACAACTCGCAATCTTAAAAAGTATGCTTTTCTAAAAACATTTGATTGCCTGGGAATTCCCGATTTTGAACTGCGGGCCTTTGTGATTGGTGTTCTGCTGTTCTGATTGGCCAATTTTGTGGTTTGACCACAACTCAAACGGCGAGAATTTGCACTCTACTTGCTTTTAAAAGTCAAAGAGAATAATGAAAACATCACTTTAATTTAAAACTTGTAATCTACAAAAATATGCATTTCTATAAACATTTTTGAACTGCAGGCCTGCGCTGTGGATTGTTCGTCTTTTAGCCAAACAAAACAACGATAAAAATATGTCACCAAATGGTGAGCTTTTTGGGTCTAGCCTTCCGAGCCACCGTGTGATGACGTCATGAGACATCTTCCAAGAACGAAAGAGCTTTCTCCCACGCATAACGAACGAAATGCTCGAGTTGTGGCCGAACCACAAAATTGGCCAATCACAAGGCAGAACAATCCACAGCGTCCACAACAAAACACCTGCAGTTCAAACGCGTGGTTTTCCAGGCAAGCAAATATTTTTAGAAAAGCGTCGTTTGTTAAGAATACGAGTTTTAAATTAAAGTGATATGTTTTCATTTTTCTCTTTGATTTTTTAAAGCAAGTAGAGCGTGAATTCTGGCCGCTTGAGTTAAAATCGAATCACAACATTGGCCAATTACAAGGCAGAACAATCCACAGCGCAGGCCCGCAGTTCAGACACGTGGTTTTCCAGGCAACCAAATGTTTTAAGAAAAGAATACTATTTAAAATTACGAGTTTTAAATTCAAGTGATAGGTTTTGATTATTCTCTTTGATTTTTAAAAGCAAATTGAGCGCGAGCCGGCCGTGCATCGGTTTGGCAACGGCAGGAAGCAAAGCTTGGCAACGGCAGTTGTGCGTGCGGAACGCTGGGAATGAAAACAAAAGGTTTTGGTGCAAATTTGAGAACGGTTTTTGAAAAATACGAATGATGTCATGACGAAAGCAAAACAAAACTAAAACCATGGCCGGCTTCCTCGGAAGGCATCCCATGATGTCATCACACGGTGGCTCGAAAGGCTTGACCCGAAAAGCTCGCCGTTTGGTGACGTAGTTTCGTCTTCGTTTTGTTTCGTTTTGGCCAAAAGACAAACTTAACAGTCCCGCTTTAGTGTTGATAGACAATGTGCACATAGTAAGAACAAAGATATATTATACTTTATGTCAAGTATGTTGAACAACAAAATCAAATGATAAACTCATAATACAAAGATACACACTTTTTGATCTTGTGTAATCAACAAGAAAAAAATATCATCAGATCACAATTCCAACAACCCCTGCATCCCCAAGTATAGCATACCATTCACATATTAATCCCACATAAACTGATATTAGCTAACAAAAACAACCCCAGAAATTGCAGATAAGCAAATTCCTTCCAGGTAAGAAACTCGTTCATTCAATTTTAAACTTATTTTAATTATTTATCTTAATGTTATTGGTTGCAAAGCAAATATTCATTTTTAAACTGAAGAACCGAGTTCTTTATTACTGTTTAAAACTCAACCCAACCAAATAACCAATACCACACTTTAGAGGGGAGAATAATCCACGTTGTGGTGCCTTTATGTGTCTGCTTCCCCTAACTTCAAAAGCTGGCTACGCCACTGATCTTGATTAAATTAAATGCTTTGTTATCTATTTTCACTCAATATATGTTATATAATAAACGTTTTAATATCTTTAGGTACTTTTATGATTATGACGCTTTAATAATTATCCAGTTCACTGCCACACCACATATAAAACACATGTACTTTATATTATATACAGTACTGTATGCTATATGTTGCCATATAAAAAGTAAAGCTAAAAGATCAGCCTTGAATCAGTTAGGTGCTGAGAATCAATTAGCAGCTGAGCATGTCTTATACATTGTATCATTACATTACGTACATTCAATTAGCTTAGTTTTATTCAACTAATGGCAGAATACAAGGTGTGAATTAAGGTCCTAACCGATTCAATGTTGATTTTGTAGCTTGAATTTAAGTACTGTTGCCTGCATCAATACTGTTGCAGTATTTGGATACAATCAATGCAAACTAATCCAGTATGTTTTATGGCACTTCTAATAAATCTTTTTTAGTGAAGACTATTATGTTATCAATATTTATAAATTACAATTGCATACAGCAAATAATTTTTATGATTATTTAAAATTTCAGTGGTGCCTGAGGCTACAGATTTCGGGTAAGAAAAGATCAAATAATATATTTATAAATACATACATGTGCATCTTCTAATTATACCATACTTTTCTGTCTATGTATCACATGGTTCAACATTTTGATGCAATTTTCAGTATCTCCGATTGCAGGAGTTATTAAAGGCTGTATTTGGTAACAAAATAACTGTGGTGAGTATAGAACATATCAGCACTTTCCTTACCATTATTCAAATTATGAATAAAACGAAAATAACCAAATATTAACTGTAAGTTTATAATTTCAATGAAAATAACAATAGCAGCATATCACAGGTTAAAGTGTTAAACCAAATAACTAAGTGAACATGAAGAGAAGAACACCAGAGCTTTTTAAAAATTCATTAAAACCAAAAAGTAAATGATTGATTTGCTTTGTCTATCAGCTACAATTGATAATGTAGCACAAAATAGGGACCTATATCACACCCAGGCCCTATTAAACACGGAAATGATATATTTGTACAAAAAATGAAATGAACTCCTATGAAATTGAGTCATTCTATGCCAAATCAGACAACGAATTTACCTTACATTTTTTGATTTTGATGAAACTTGGTATACACCATGGCCATCTCAAGAAAAAATCCTCCCAAAATTTTAGATTTTTAAGTCTTATATTTTCCAAGATATTAAGGTTACAAAATTACATTTTAACAAAAATTTAACACTACTATGCTGTATTCAAACTGCTGTAATTTTTGTTCTAATTTTCTAACGCTCGAATTTGCATCATTTGAAAGCTAATTAAACCAGCTTTCATATGATATGCAACAACCTATTAACTTTTTTTAAAAACAATTTGATTGAATTGTATTTTTAATAGGTGAAACACATACCACAAATAACTAAATATAAACCTTTTAAAATAAGTAAACAATAGTAGGTAAATGGAAATTCTATACAGATGAAAGCTAAAGTTTTAAAAATAAACTGAAGATATGGGGAACTAATTTTAATAGCACAGTTCTGTCTAACGTTTGCAATGGATGAATATTAAAGATTATTCCAAAGTCAAACGGAATATTTAGATATCGTTCTTCTATAAATATATCAGTGTAGAAATGGTAATTTCATCATGTTCATGACACTTTCAATACAGTAATTAAGTTACTCATGCAAACAGGATACTCAGGAATAGGATTGAGAAATGGCACGAGTAGCATGGATAGCATTGGACATATTCAATATGCAGATATATTGCACACATTTTTACTGACATTCCAGCACACCCCTGGAAGCAAACAAACTACTCTGTAATGTAGCATTTTCCAACAAACCTAGTAGCCTACACATTTTATACCTTTCAGAGGTTTACAGTAATGTTATCAGAAAAAAAGTGGTACAAATAGGGTACAAATACCGTACTGGTACTTAGTTTCATCAAGCACAATGGCATAATTAATTGTAGATGCCATAGGATTCTCATGTTTAGTATTTTCAATTCGCTTTTATATGACTGTTGTAAATTATGTGAATGTGTAGTATGTGAATTCCCGGTATCTGGACCATTGGTCATAGGACCATTGGTCACAAACTATTGGTCATAAAAACTATTGGTCATAAGGACTATTGGTCATTCAACGTTTTATACAACGTTTTGTAAGTTTCAAATGTCATTGACCGAACGTAGTGAGGTCTATGTTTCTACAAGTAGGACGGAATGGCATTCGTCTGTGTGTTTGTGTGTTTGTTCCGCGATAACTTACGAACGCTTATACGGATT
>JAQIWH010007636.1:0-11171 GCA_034695005.1 Cryptops parisi | reverse complement strand
GTACGCCCCCCCCCCCCCAAAAAAAAAATAAATAAAAGTGTTGTGCTGTATACATAAGAAACCGCTAAGCACGATGTAACTGAACCACTCTTTGGGTTTTTCTCCTCATTTTTTGTCAGTGGTACATTTTATCACAGATGATAAAGTAGTAACGGCGCTTGTGGTTCTAAAGGTCGTTGTTTAATTCCCCGAAAGCAAAAGTGGAGCAACGGAAACACTTTATTCGCTCGTGTGAGAACTGCAACATTGGTTATTTTTTTTTTAGTCACTTTGTCTTCTTACCTGCTCTGACGTGGACAGGCCTACTGATGATTGTGCCGAGCAAGTTGGAGGCACGACATTGATAAACTGCGGAGTGGATGTTGGAGTGGTAATGGTCTGCGTCGAACGGTGGGAATATTAAGGTAGAGTTGGGAAGAACGGTGAGCAGAGATGTGATGTTAGTCACAGCAGATAATGTCTCCGCGTGGATCCATTCCACTTTAGGCTGGGGATGCCCATGGGCTGAACATTCCACAACGGCGCCAGAAGAATTGGAAAAGTCTACCGAATGTGGGGGTTCATAAATGAACACAGGACCGATGAGAGAACTTGCACTTGGACTCGAGAAAACACCACCTAAAAAAAGAACAAAAGAGGAAATATTGTAATAAAATGTTTACAGTTTTGTAAGCTGTGTAGTTTGACTATGAACTATAATAACTGATGTCGCTAGAAACACAAAAATGTAGTTTACGTAAGAATTATAATAAGTAGATACTAATTACGATCACTAT
Organism: Cryptops parisi; assembly: GCA_034695005.1. Lineage (NCBI taxonomy): Eukaryota > Metazoa > Arthropoda > Chilopoda > Scolopendromorpha > Cryptopidae > Cryptops > Cryptops parisi. The sequence goes on along the minus strand of JAQIWH010007636.1, from coordinate 10,395 downwards.
GTAAATCGTCATAGTAATAAGCCCATTTAATACATATATAACTACTCAGAGCTGTGTGTCATCATATTATCGCATCTGTCTGGAACGCTTTTTGAGTACACTCACGTTGTTTCGGTGAAGAACCCCATTGATCGATAAAGCTCTTCACCGTAACATGCGAGAGTATATAATAAACTGCATGATAAAGAAGAGCTCACTGTATGTAGGAAACACCATAACAATGTGAGAGTATAAAAATCTACTAAATTCTAATGAAATGAAGTAAAAAAGTTATACCCAATTTGTACACAAATTATGCGAAACAACATGACACGGGCTTGGTTCTAGATTCCCTGTGGTTACCTACGGGATTTACTTCTAGTTTCATACTTCATGTTTTTTTTGTTGTAGCGTGAAAATCACGCAAGCACTACATTGCGTGATTCTAAAGCCTAAATTGCAGACATACCGGATATAGTGTTAGACAAGTTTTACTAGACTAGGTGCTATTAAAGAGTCTGCCGCACCCATTTGTGTGGCAAGTCGAGTCATTTATGCACAGCTGTGACGTCAGTTTCTTGTGTTTATTGGTTGAGCAAAAAGTTGACGTCACAGTGGTTCACAAATGACTTGTCATACCAAAAAAATGGCAAAAACATCCTCTAACTGTCATACAAATGGCGTGTGACAGAAGAGAGGGCCTTTATAGCGAGAAACTGCCGCTAGATGGAGCATTGCATAATTGTATATACTAAACATGTAAAATCGTGATTGCGACTTAAAAAAGAAAATATTATGACTAGAAGTGACTGTTTAGTAATAAAGAACAAAAAGATAAGTAGGTTCGTTGTTAAACCAATCAACTAAGAGTTTTCATCAATATTGGTATGGTGTGTTGCATACCCACATCACTCGAATGATCGAGCAGACTAAGTGTTAATTGGTGCATGTTATTGATGGTGGGAGTATCCTACCAAACATTATCCTCAATAGTTTCACAGTCGAATAACTTCAAATAATTTTACGAAAACCTTCCGTCAATAAACAACATCTATAGGACCGGGGTTAAGAGATGCCTTTCACACACACACACACACACATACACACACAACACACACATACACACACAACACCGTATCGGCTCCCTTCCTGTGTTTCGATATCGCCAAACATTGCGGAGCAAGCGATGGCACATGTCGATAACACGATAAAACCGCTAATTTAGCTCCCCAGTGATAATTTTCAAAACTAGTTAATTGCACTTCAACTCAACGTGCAAAGTTTGCCAAAACGCGCGTGCTCTGCCTACATACGGGTGTATAAAAGGGGACGAATGGAGAGACGGTTCGGTTTATCGAAAATTAATGGCATTTCATTGCAGACAAAAGGTTGTCAAAAAGTACCTAACGTGAATTGTCCATTACGCTTCTCTTGTGCGAAGAACACTTGTGACCTGTTGACATGGACATTGTTATTTTTGAAGGAATTTCTACCAATGGTGTGTGACAGATCGTAAATTAAAACCACAATAATTATATGAAAATTTCTATTGCGTTGGGAATTTGTACAAAAAAAAATAGGTATAACCTTGGTCATACCGAGTTGAAAAATGCCTGGCGCTACTATCTTTAAGTTAATGATCAATAGTTACTCTTCATAAATTATTCATTTCATTTGTTGATACAGTAATGAATTCAACTTTAAGAGCATTGCTTTCTCGCATCACAAAACCAGCATAAGGTACCTTCTAATGCAGTTTACAGATTGTTTTTGTCTTATCTAGAACCAAAGATTCTAAAGTTGGAATTTGCACAAGAACTTCCGAAACTGACTGTGCAAACAGTAGAAATTTCTAGACGTATTAACAGTTAATACAAGATTTTTTCAATCAAGATTTATCTATGTGATCTTGCTATTATGCGACGAGATAAATGCTCTCATATGCTTTTAGGTGCGAGAAAAAGGAATATGCTTCTCGTTATAATGCGAAAACGTGCAGTGGTGCACAAGTGACAAAATGGCTTCTTTAACTGGTGATTTGCTTCCAACAATTTGTACACCACGCTTGATTGGTTTGCAACGTTTTCTAGGTGATGGAAAGTTTGATATACAGTAGAATCTGGTTATTATAACCAGGCAATCAATTATTGTTACGATTATTAGTCGGTAACAAGACACTGTTCAAATTTTTATTTATTGTTTAATGCTATCAACCGGCTATTGTTATAAAAAAAACAAGTCCTAAAGTGATCACAATAACCGAATTCTACTGTATATGCGATTTTAAATCATGCGATGTTCGTAGAACGTAATTTCAGCATAGATCGAGGACTTCTTTTGTACACATCTCATTTTTTTGATGTTATAAGCTAGTTAAATGTAAATGCGTTTACAAATTGCCATCAATTTTTAATTATAATCACATTATCCTGTATATCGATGCTATAATGTTTTTCAAAAGCGAACTGTCTAAAATAAATTATCGCTATTCCAATTATAATCATTATTCCAATACTTGATTTAAAATGCTATCGATAGCGTTTTGATCTAAACCTTTCAACGGAAGATTAAAATAAATCGATGAAAGGTTACGTTCAATACCAAAAATAAAATAATAGATTTAGTTGGTGAAAATTTCCAGGAAAAGGTTAAAAGGGAGCTGGACATCGTTGTAATTGAAATTGATCTCCTTTTTCCCCAAACTTGTAAACATTTTCCCACTCGTTTTCTTCTTCAACAACAACAACGATTCATCTGTTTTGATAAACAACCTTCATTTAAGCCTTTCCCAAAAAAGGAAAATCTCACCATCGCTCTCGGCAACCAAAACTCGATTCTAATTAAACCGATGGCAACTTTTCTTCGTTAACTCTCGTAATCGCATCGGAAGAAGGAGCTACTGATACTCAAACCCAACAGTTGATGAATGGGACGCGTTAAAAGCATTGTTACGAAACAAAAGCCGAAACAAAAAAGAATTGTCTGCAAAAGGGAAGAGAAGAGTGAGAAGAAGAAAGTACCTGGGAAAAGAAAAAATACGAAGAAAACGACGTTGCTGGTCACCTGCATTGAAAAATAAGGTCCTAAAGCTCTCAGGCCTTTCTTGGCGCACTCATGCATCACCTTCTAAACTACCACAGTTATTTCCGAGTGAAAGCATCTCTTTGCCATTTTGTTTATAAAACTCAGGAAAAGTTGGTCGTGAATAATGCATAAAGTGTAGTGATGGATTCGAATTTAAACGAGTGTTCAAGAAGCATCCATCGTTATGTGAAGAGGAATAAAAAATAAGAGTTACAACGTCTAACTTCATTTTATATGCTACGTCACATCTTCAGCTAAAATTAACATACGATTAAAAGTATGTGCAATACTGTATATGTCATGTTACTTGACATTAAATGTTAATGTAACATTTGGAATACTCTGAATGCATAATCGTTCTCAACATAGTACATGGTGTTGTAGATTTTAGTGGTAATTTTGTTCATGCTAGGTATAGTTAAAAATAACCGAGTAAACTTTGTGACACTTTTAAAAGATGACTGCTGCAAAATGTGGAGGGGAAAGGCTAATGTGGGTTTTTTTTTTACAACTTTCAATGTTAAGTAATATTATCACATTGCAAACAAAGTTCAATTTGAAATACTGTAGTAGGGTATCCAGTTCAATTTTAACTTCAATAAACAAACGTATCTCTAGATGTTAATCATAGATAATGTTTAAATGAATATTTACAACATAGTGAAGCGTTATTGAACCTATCACTTTTACATTATAAAAGTAGCTTATATATAGAGTGAGGCAAATATCTAGTCACACATAAATATCGCAAAAACCATTAGTGGTATGAAAATTCTGGTTGAACTATTGTAATATATATCGACCATGGGCTATCCAATGTTACCAGAAGTGACCAGAAGTGACCTTAAAAATTATCTTCAAGGTCATCCAATTATTAATTTCCTTAATATCCATCTCATGCCCCATATATGATTTAGAAAGATGAAAGTATTCACGAAATAATGCCAACGCATAAAACAGATCAAAAATTGACCGATAAAAACGGAAGTTGGAGGCGAAAGAAGAATGGTGTCACAAGAAAGCAAACTCAGAAGCACCTGCAACAACATGGCCTACCTGACAATGGATAAACAAAAAAATGGTTAAAGAGTTGTGGAAAAACCTGTCAAACTGATGTATGTGTTAATCCAAGTGTTCCCAACACTTTTTCACAGCTTTTTCACTAATACATTGTTAAGTTTATTTGTTCTTTATATTTGTTACTTTTTTTTGAAATTGTTTTCTTTGTTTGTTCTTTCTGTTTTTATTGTATTAATTCTGTTTGATCCCGATGGATTAAAATAAACAACAACAAAAGTAAGGCTATGTTTGTTGTGGCTGCCTCGGCTAGCTTTGCTATGACATCATAATTCTTTCGCCTGTAACTTCCGTTTTTACCGGTCAATTTTCGATCTGTTTCATGCGTTGGCATTACTTCGTACCTTAATCTTTCAAAATCACATATGTTGGATGCATATGAAAAAAATTAGTAATTGGATGACCTTAAAATTACATCCAAGGTTACTTCCGGTAATTTCATGTGACAGCCCATGACCTATATACATTGCAATAGTTCATCATAATTTTCATACCACTAATGGTTTTCACGATATTTAGCTGTGACCAGACTTTGCCTCATCCTGTATACGCATAAGCAGTACTATATAATTATAGCTAGTTAAAAACACTTAACTACAGGGTGTTCCTAAACGGTCTAGTCAAATTTAACCACAAATATTACGCATCCAAACAAAAAAAAAGTCCATAGAAACATAGGTCCGGAAATTCATTTCTCATTATCTTTTCTGCAGCGATTATAAGACAATCAACCTATGCAATTACGTGACTTCACCCTGTGTTATCTTAGAAGGTGAGCGTTTCCGGACCCATGTTTATATGCTTCACTTTGGTTTGATGCTTAGCATCTGTAGTTTTAATTTCATTATACCTGTCAGAAACAAACCCTGTATAGTGAATCCTCGATACCTTCGAGTGATAGTTTGAATGAAGGTCGTTTTAAGTATAATTTATTAATAAATAAAAAGCCTAGTGTAAAATATTTTTACAATTTCGAGGAAAACGCGTTTGAAGATATGGACTTGCCTTGTTGTCTATGGGCCGCTTCACACTTCTTGCACTAATATCTTTGCACATAGGCCTATTGTTGTTTTACACAAAATTATGCACCAGGTAGATAGAATTGCACCAAACACAGTCGTCATTTTTGACAAATATATTACTTTACACCCTTTTTTACACCAGATCTTCAATCAAATATTGAACTAAAGAAATACGTTGCACATTTAACATATAGAACAATGACGATGGCAGACTACGCGTTGGGAAACGTATCTGAAAGTATCATTTTCATGTATTACGTGTCCGTGGTAAACGAATCCGCATACTTGACAGGAAGAACTAAGAGAAGCGTGACTCTTTAATTTTATTACTGTTTTTTTCTTACTCTTACATAGTGTTATTGTCACGACCGACTTCGTTGAGGGACATAATCCTATCTCAAAAGATTACGATAACACGGGGCGAATGCATTATTAATTCAAAATGCACAATACTACTACTACTAGTAGTGCAAGCTCTTTTTCATAAGAGTCTAAGTTGAAAATAAAAAGGAAGAAACCCAAGATTCTTTTCACGTCCTTATCAGCGTCTAATCAGTTACTACTCAAGTTTTCTTCTTCTACTTCTCAGATTTTCCGAGCTTCTTTTTCTAACCAAGCTTTTCTATTCTGATTCCACTGTCGAGGATTTATGTTTTCTACCAGTGAAACTTGTAGTACATTAAAGTGATTTGTGGCACACATCGATTAAAATCCTGCGTTACCCCTTGGTAAACGTACGCGGCACTTTAAGATACCATAACATGGAGTTTAAGAATTACAATCTTAGTTCGCCGTGTAAGTCTCCTTAATATTCAAGTAACACAACGTCGAGCTGAATCAACAAAACGATAGCTAGCTATTTATAATATATAAATTTTCGGTTTATGTAAATAGTCATATATGCGACTTTTAAAATATGCGACGAGAAAAAAAAACTAATATAACGAAATAAACTCTTTATATAACGAGAAGACATCGCTATTATGCGATTTTTTATAAAGTGGTGCACAAGTAACTAAACGGTGTAATATTTCTATTTCTTTGGGATATTTAAATATATTGTACAACATTTTCGATTTATGCGAGGTTTTCGAAACGTAACTCTCGTACACACTAAGTCGAGTGTGTATGAAGAAGAGTTATTCAATGACAGTTTAGAAATTATAACTTTAAAAGTCTATACAGTAAAATTTATTTGTTGTATAATTTACTTTAATTTGTTTACTAAGCAGCTAATTTGTTTTAGTTTGCAGTATTGTTAAATTGCAGTACTGGTACTGAAATTTATAGTTAAAATTTTAACACTTACTGTATTTCAAAGTCATTAACTCATTCATATATATTTTTACATCCAACAGATATATACAGAGTGAGTTATAACTCATGCATAAGAGCGAACGTGTTGAATGTTTGGATAAAATGTTTGGATATAACACCGTCACAGGGCTCTTTACAATAATGGTATATGCATTGACTTTGAAATTAAACTTCTAAGAAATCGAATTATTACATTGGAAGTCGTAGCTACCAATTCGTATTTAAAATTTTTTTCCATTTAGTCAGAATCAACTGTCATTTAATTTATTTGAAACAATCCAACTGAAATGAAAAACTGATCCAACAATAGTGATTAAAATGTAGCGTGCTGCTACAGCAGCTTCTCTGCAAGTCATTGATACTATGCAGTGGAGTTATTTTTGTTTTTATTCGCGTGGTTAATTTTAAATACAAATTAAAAGATGCATAACAACTAAAATTACTTGACTGCAATAGTATTAGTACTACCCTAACCTTGTTGATATAATGGGGTTTTGACTAATAAGATCGGGTTTTGACTTTAACTTATGCTCATCACAATAAATAACTTCAAAATCATATTCAAGACATCAGAATCGTCTTTTTATAAAACTACATAAACGATTCTGCTTTCTGTCAATGACAAGCAAACGACATTTTTCAACACAAATCATTGATTTCATGACAACAAAAACCACATTCATTCACTTACACTAATAGCACCAGATTCAATTTACTAATTCATTTGAACTTTTCATCATCTATTTTATACAAACTTTTTCGCTCGGCGTTCGCATAAAAGCTTACACCACAACAACAACAACAGAAACCAGTCAATGACATTCTATTTACACGCATGTTAATATTTCAATACACAGAAAAAAACACATTAACCGCTGAATATGATTTCTAACATGACAACCCTTTTAATGCCTCAATTTAAAATTCACTATTAACTTTTCTAACATTTCATAAAATTTGGACGTATATACTGTAAGGAAAAATATACATACAAAAAAAAACACATTAAACCATGTATTAAAAACCCTCAATAACATTATCACTAACCAGCATCTGAGCGTTAACAACGTTGTTTCGTGGTAACGCTCTATTATTTTTTGCATTCATTCTTAAAATGCTTTAATCTTTTGTGATACATAGTTTTCTCGCTCGGAAGTTCATTTAAGCATTAAAGTGTTTATATACAAAAATAAAGAGAGGAAAAAAATATAATACCCGTAGCAATAACAGCTTGACCACGTCTCTAGCAATTTTTATCCCCTCCTTGTCTTCTATTTTTTTTTTATTTCCACGGTGATAAATTAGATTTTTGCGCTAAGATGTCACGCAACACTTTGTCCATAATTCAGCAGCTCGGTCATAAAACGAGCTATTTGAGCGAAAGCCAATTGCGTGGTTTCGCAGCAAAGTTAAAAATGATGCATTGGCAAGACGACAGGCCAATTTTCTTTCCACCTTTCTTATAATATACATATATATATACTGTATATATATATATATATTTCATACATATATATTTCACTATATATTTTTACATTGAAAATTTTTTAAAAAAATCGTTTCAAGAATAGTGCAAAGGCAACCAGAAAATGGTTTAACTACAACCAAGGTACTCGAAAAGCATTCAAAATTGGACACACGTTATGGTGAAAGTGAAAAAAATCTCGGTAATAATTCACAAACTTCACTCAAATTAGTATTCACTTGTTATACGTAAGTGCAAAACGTGGTATAATTCATGAAATTCCTAGTTAAAGTTCCAAATCCTGTAGAGTTCAACAGCCTTACTAATTGGTTACGAAAAGTTAATCGAAACCACTAAAGTGGATGTTGAGACGTTAATTCGACAGAAAATTGAAGGGGCTTCACCCCACTTAGGTTTTAGCCAGTGATTTTTTTGGAGGGGGGTTCATTTTTTATGTACATTTATTTTTCAACTTCAACTTGATGTTAAGAGTTCGTACGACAAAGAAACTGATTAGTTTTTTAACCGACTTCAAAAAGAAGGAGGTTAACAATTTGACGCGTATGTATCTTTTTTTATGTATGTATTAATTACTCAGAAACTGCTGGTCCGATTGGGACTAAACGTTGAGGATAAACTTAAAATTCCTCTCATATGTGGTCCCACAAAATTTTAAACCGCTTATGCCAAAAGGGAACGCTATAATCGAAACCAACCTGTTTTTAGTAATTACACCGATTATTACTCAGGAACCTCTTTTGTCAAAAGGAAGCGCTATAATCGAGATAAAACTGTTTAGCCTTATTGAAGTCGGTTTTTTAATTGTTTATAAACAATCGAAGGCTTGCCCAGAATAACGTTGCATGTAAGAATTCATGGTTTTGAGTAAATGGGAAAAGAAGTATTCAGCAACACATTGATTATCACCTATTGGGAGACCAATTTCAAAGTGATATATGTGTGTTTTAGGTAAGTAAGAGTTTGTCTATTGGCGGCATTAGCTAGGCCCATATATGAGGCACAATTTTCCATAATAATCTCAATACTGAATTTTTGTAACATACAACGTTATTCTGGGCCAGTTTTCAATTGCATCTTGTTTATCGCTTAAAATAACAATTATTTCTATTTATAGACCAAAAAAATAAATTACTTAAATGGGGAAACCATGGTAGATAAATGGCTACATTTTTTTGCACGTTTTTCTTCGTTATAAGTTTTCCGGAACGCTAAGCCGTGACCCGAATGGTTAAGAAGAGCAATGGTGTCACGTGTGTCGTTTGCGGTTAACCTCACTCCAACGACCTTCGAAAATATCACTCGACGAAGATTGGTTTCCACACACTTGACACGTTCGACAACCATCACCACTTGTCTTTTGTGTCGACCCACTGACAATCACAGCTGTCACACTTTAAATCCCTTCCAATCATAAAAATTGGCAATGTTTACCCAAAAATGAAATCCCACAATTGCCCTTCCAGTTAAATCCTTTGTCGTCACAAGGAGATATAAAGTATATCCTTAAAAAAATAAAAGTGCTGGTTGTAAAGTTAATAATGAAAGTATAAAAAAGAAATTTCATATACACGATTTTTATGTTTCAGTTCTTCTAAGAAACGTTCAAGATCTAGCATGAGGTTTTATCACATAAAGCCTGTACACTAAAAAATTCGATAACACAAATCGCAATTATACAAAATACCGGTTTATCCGAATTAAGTAAATACTGTGTCATTTCAATATAACAAGTGCATTATAAACACTTTTTAAGCGTACTCTTTATATAGCCTACTGTCATATACAGATATACTATATGTACATATACAAATAATGCAAAAAATCCATTATTTGATTTCTAAATGTTTCGATTTATGCAAAATTCGATTTATGTGAATTAAAATTTATGCCATCTCTGAGTAATTTCGATGTTCAATTTATGCGTCTTTTTAGTAATTTCATTTTTGATTTCTGCAAATTTTGATTAAATGCGAATTTACATTTATACGAATTTTGATTAATACAAATTTTCATTTACGCGAAATTAAAGTTCTTGAGTAGTTCGATATATAATTTATGCGAGTTTTGAGTAATTCCATTTTTTATGTTCTGCAGTTTTCGATTTATTTATTTATATATGCGATTTTTTTACATTGGACTTATGGGGTTCTCGTTTTATGTGTTTTTGGTACATTAGATTACACAATGTACTCATAGAGAGCAACTGTAGATGGCAGTATACGTTCAATTCCCAGTTCACTCACAAACTCAGAAGTGAAGCTGATATATAGGTACAAAAATCGATACACTATCAAAAAATCAACGACATTATCGATAGCAATAGATAAATTACAGACAAATGATTGTAAGTTAATACTGTACATACATATTGTTTATTCAATATTTATGTACTTTAACTTGTACTAGACGGACTTGGATTAGTTGGCTTTT
>JAQIWH010007635.1:0-11173 GCA_034695005.1 Cryptops parisi | reverse complement strand
ATACATGGCTTAGCCATGGCTACGAGTTTTAAATAAAGAACTAAAACGAATATTGCGATAGCAATATGAGCTTAAACTTTCCCGTCAAGTTGACGGGTTTAAAGCTAGTACATATACACACAAACAAAACGCCTTGGAATGCAATTTGTTTGTAAACCGAGAGTTGCTCAAGTTACATCGCATGACTGTGAATCAAACTCACCTTTCAACTTCAATCCGATTTTCATCAACGAAAGTTCCACTTGTTGACTTTCGTTCTTCCTCATGAAACCATTATCGATGTGAACGGCTATCACTTGGTCGGACTTCAACGCTTTGTGAAGCAGCGCCGCACAAACCGTCGAGTCGACGCCACCACTCACCAGCATCTATCATTGATGTACAAAAAAAAAATAATTTTGCGCAATGACTTTTTTGTACACATTTTTTACACCCCCAATTTTTTTTTGGGGGGGGGGGGGTGTTAAGACGTTTACAACATCAAAATCCTTCTCAGCATATTGTAATGTTTGTAATTTCATGACTATCGACAAGAGACGTACCAAAACTTTATTTTCTCCTACGATCTTCTGAATTGAGCTGATGCACTGATCCTCTCGACTTTCCATGGTATACGTCCCACTCATCGCTGCAATGTCGTACAAGAAATTGCGGATCATGAAACGACCGCCTTCAGTTAGATCGACTTCGGGATGAAACTGGACGCCGTAAATTTTTAATTTTTCATTGGCGATACCTGAAAGAAGACAAAACAACGATGCAATTATTATTATTCACAAACAAAACACATTCACATGATAAATATTTTCAAACGCAACGTACCGGCGATAATGTTTCCCGACGTCGCAATGACTTTGAAGTTTTCCGCAACCTTATCCAACGAATCGCCGTGCGTTAACAAGACTCGTTGATCCTTGTCAAGACCCCTACGAAAACAATAAAATTAAATCATAACATTCCATCACACAATCCTAACATTCCATTAGGAAAACAAAACACATTTTAAACAACGTTCAACGCTTACTTGAAAAGTGAGATTTTGCTGTCTACGCTAATCGTGAATTGACCATCTTCACGAGAATCTTTTGTTAAAACCGTTCCTCCAAATTCCTTGTTGATCATCTGTTTTAATCATGAAAAATAAGAGTCATCACCAAAAAAAAACAAATTAATTAATTAATTTGATCCATCCAAAAATTCACCTGCATTCCATAACAAATTCCTAAGACGGGTATTCCACTCCTGAAAATGTCTCCATCATACTGCGGAGCATCTCCCGAAAACACCGAATTTGGACCACCAGATATTATAATCGCTCTAGAATAAGACATGAAATTGGTTTTTAATTTCAATATCATGCAAATTATTTTTTTAATTTAAAAACATATTTAAATACTGTAAAAATCCTTTTGTTTGCAAAGCCTTAAATTTCACGATTCAACAAATTTCACTACATCCAAAGTCCGCACAATCAGAAATTGCGAAATTTTCAGCTCTTGAAAACATCCAACAGTTTCGCGAAAATTAAGGCTCGCAAAGAAAAAGGCCTTTACAGTGATTTAAAATAATATATAATTAAAAAATTAGTTCATTTTTAAATATTTAGTAAAATAAAAACCAACCTATAACCTCTTTCTTTCAATGTAAACGCAGGAATATCTAATGGTAAGATATCCGACTCGATACATAGTTCTCTAACTCTCCTGTCGATAACCTGCAATAAAAATATTATAAACCATATATATAAAGGTATTTTTAAAATGTTATAAAAATATTAAAACCCACAAACTCGGAATAACGTTAACAGTTTTTAAAAATTGCAAAAAATGCAATGATCATATTAACGCAGTGAAACAATTACAATCGATATTTGCGATCGTGCAGATTTTTCTGGACACTACACAGGGTGATTCGGAATAAGATAATTTTTCCTATATATTAAATCATATAATTAAATATTAATATAATTGTTCCGATTAATTTAATATTTGACAAAACTTTACAGGGGTGTTAGAAAATACTAAAACAAACAAAAAGTCCGTATTTCATACAAAAATACATCAAAATTTCATGGATGTATTTTTGGTCTAATGAACTGTTTGATATTAAATAAAATACTAAATATAAACTTACGTCTGGTAATGTAATGCAAATCTGAGTATTAAAAGAGTCATTGATAGCAGAATTTGCACAACTAATGGGCCAAACTACGGTCTATGATATGCAAACATTTCCGGACATAGGTTCATGTGGACTTTTCTGTTTGCTTTGGAGCCCACTACCAGTCTTAAGTTTTGCCAGATATTAATCACCCTGTATTACACGAACTTTAACATAGCCGAAAATTTTACGCTCTAAGTAGCATTGAAAAAGCCACGCTAATTAAAACTTACATAATTAAAGCATGTTTCAAACGATCATAGATTTGTAACCGCAACATAACACCGCAATTTCCCGTCTAATTTGTCAATACGCATGTTTCAAAAATACATTAAATTAGCTCCAAATAAATTCTCAAAATGAATTTGTTCGTCAAGTCATCATTATCATGGAATCATATTTTTTGAGCAAACCTTTTTTCACGTAATTATTGTGACTAAACTATGAAATCAATAGCATAAAATTTGATATCATTGAAAAAGATACTGAATTGAGCTTTCATGTAACAGTTTTAATTTCCGTCAAGCTTAAGCGATTCATAAAACAATTGCTCTTTGAAAATTGACGATTTTTTTCAATTCACCCTATAGTATTGACGTTCAAAATAATTTTGAGCATTTCCAAGTTGTTGTTATTATTTTTTAGTTACAAACCAGGAGCGTTGGTACAAATTCATAATCATTCGCAAATATAAATCTTCAGTCGTTCCAAATATACGTACAATCCGTCGGATACTTACTTTGCCATACTGAGCTCCCGCATCGAGAATGGCAACCTTTTCAGTGTTACCGATTCCATTAACATGACGGTCCGTTCCTGTGTCGTGCATGGCACGATCTCCACAACAACACTGAAAATTCGATTTACAAAAAGACGATAAACGTTAGATGCAATCTTACCGCCGTTTGACGACATCACAATGTAACGATACGACACTAGACGATACAACATTTACCCTGCACCACCACCAACAATACATTTTTGTGAGTTTATCCTTTTTCCTATCCTGGCACGGTAACGTTTACATACGATACCTTACAGTATCAAAATAAATGATATAATAAAATACCGTACCATATACTAAAATTGGTGGATAATATTATGAAAAATATATATAATTTCAATAAATTGTTACAAATTTATTGTAGTATACTTGCATTTTAACAAATGTGTAATATTGAAAAAAAATAATTTGGTGACATTATTATATAGTTAATAATCATTATCGTGTCATTATTACAATATTTCACAAATTAACTCTTTTTTTTTAAAGGGTGACTTATTTAAAGGTATGTGTATTACACAATAGTACTAATGTTACATCTTACATGTGACTTTGTGTTAACTCATTGTGTTAAAATAATACCAAAGAAAATGTAATGATACCCGGATAATACCAAAAATCTCACCGTTAATAATGAGATTTTGTATTGATATAAAAGAACTTGGAACGTTCTTTACACGGTGTTTTCACCGTGTTAATTGAGTTGCACACTTTCTTCTTCAATATTATACCACTCACTGATAAAATGGTTGGCAAACTCAAAAAGGTGGAATGTGAAAAATTGTGAGGTCGACAAAACACGAAATATAAAAAAGTATATTTTTGCAAATATAATAAAAAAAAAAACTAGTGATTAAAATTTTTATAAAAATAGATGTTTTTTTAATTACATTTATTAAATTATTTATTTTTATAAATAAATTGAAATAAATACCGTAAATTAAAAAAAAAAGGTTACAAAAAACAAGATGGAGGAATTTGGAAAAGTAAGAAAAGGTGACAGGAAAAAAACATTTCTGAAAACGAAACTTATAAAGTTTATAGAGATTATAAATTAAATTTTTAAAATTTAAATTAAATTAAAATTATAATATTTTAATTCAACTAATTCAAATTAGTTAATTTTAATTAACTACTTAATAAAAATGTCACTTGCGTTTTGGGTTTGCAAGCCAGTTTAGGTTAGTTAAACAAAACTAAATCAATACCAATTCATTAAACTAATTAATCACACATTTGCGCAATTAATTAAACAAACGTTTGTGTTTGTTCAAATAATCTAAACTGGCGTCCAAACCCAAGTATAAACGAATAGCGCCACAAGCGGACTCCTCAGCTAACCATAAAGTATCCAAAAATATTTAACAAACTATTTTATACCCAGTTTGGCACTTTTTGGTTAACCAAGGGGCACCACTTGTGGTGCTATTTGTTTGTAGTAATTAGGCACACGGGGTTATTGTTTTCAAGTAGCTTACACGAGTGTGGTGTAGATACCAGTTTAGGTTAGTTAAAAACACAACACTTAATAATTTATCATTAATCATAAAATTAATATGTTTTAATTTAATCTATACTGGAACCTATACCCAAGCACTACAAGCGATCTCGGTTAACAGAAATTAATACGTTTTATTTTTTAACTAACCTAAACTGGTAGCTATACTCATAGTTTAGGTTAGATAAAAACAACCCCATGCCTAACCACTAGCGCTACAAGCGGCCTGTCAGTAAACAGAAACTTAAATGATAAAATCCGGTTTGAAATACAGTATAGTAGAACGTCGATTATCCGAACGTCCGTTATGCCAACGATCGGTTATCCGAACAATGGTAATATAGTAGATGTGCAAGGATTAGAGTGAACTGGGAATTGGCTACTGCTATCGAGAATGGACCGTATTAAAAAACGCATAAAACGAGACCACACAAGTCTTTCGCATAAATGAAAACCGCATAATGTAAAAAAAATCGCTTATATAAATAATTAAATAAAAAATTGCAGATATTGGTATTACTCAAAACTCGCATAACTCAAATCTTGAATTACTCAACAATCGCATAAAATTAAATTCTCATGAATCGAAATTCGCATAAATCGAAACGTGCAGAAAAAAAAATCACTCAAATCACTCAAAAACGCACATAAATTGAATATCGAATTACTCAAAAACTGCGTAAATTTTGATTCGCATAAATCAAAATTTGCATAAATCGAAACATACAGAAAAATATTTTATTTTGCATTCTGTATGTACAGATATACCGTACAGTATATAAAGAGTGTATGCTTAAAAAGCATTTTAAATGTACTTGTTTTAAAACAAAATTGTGGAATTCCGGTACATATATAAATGGCATAAAATATAAACGTCTAAACATTTTTGATGCCATATACGTCTACATAAACGTATACGTATACGTTATATGCATATACGTTATACATGAACGTCTAGTTTCCGATTATGCGGGCAAATCGGTTTTATGAACACCTATGTCTCCAAATTAGTTCGGATAATCGACGTTCTACTGTATTACATTTTAAGTACTGGTACTGTATTCGATTGACATTGCAATTAGATACAAATAAACTGTTTCAACTGTATATCAGGATTAATTACAGAAACCCTTACAACTGAAGGCTTGCCCGGAATAATGCTGTATGCTACAAACAAAAATTTAATATTGAGACTATTGCGGAAAAACGTGCTTCATATATGGGCCTAGCTATTGCCTCCAATAGACCTGCCTAAAACATACATATATCACTTCGAAATTGATCAACTAATATGTGAAAATTAATGTTTTGCTGAATACTTCATTTGCCATTTACTTTGAATTGTTACATGCAACGTTATTCAAGCCTTCAATTAACCATTGAATGTATTGGAACTTCTATAAATCGAATTCTTGAGTTCTATTTTTTCTTAACCGATCATTTAAAATTTTGTTAAATAACTTGTACATTGAGTGTACTACCTTATTTTCAGGGTACAGGTCTCTGTCCACACTGTATTGTAAGGGATCAATCATAATGAACAAAATTGTTAATTAATCATAAAATGAACGATCATCATCTTGTTGGAAGAAGAATAATGCGATATGTTACAGTTCTTTTTAGTGGTTTTAACAACAATGCTATAAATAATACATCATAACTCTTATATAGCATTTATTTATTAAGCATACCCAAAATAAACTTATTGTTTAAATATTCCAAATCAAACGTAAATTCAACCTAAATTTTGAAGGCCAGATCGAACAAAATCCAGTTCAAATTTGAACATATATTTAATTTTTGGATGTTCGAATTTCAGTCGAATTTTATTTGATTAAAAAAAAAATCCGGTTTCAATTTGAACATCTCAAAATCGAGCGAATGTTCGAATTAAAATCAGATTTTTTGCAGTTTAAATCAAACGAAATCCGGCTCAAATTTGAACATATATTTAATTTTTGGATGTTCGGGCCGAATTTTATATGATATTGATTATTCAGTTCCAATTTGAACATTCACAAATTGAACAAATGTTCGAATTAAAATCGGATTTATCGCAGTCCAAATTAAACGAAATCTGGTTCGAATTTGAACATACCTTGATAATTCGTGGGATGTTCACCTTTCAACCGGATTTTTTGGACTAAAATTAATAAAAATCTGGTTCAAATTATAACATACGTTTAAATTTAAAGTGAAACTCGGTTTGTTTGTTTTTATCGAAACAAATCAAACAAAATCAGGCTGAAATTTGACACCCAAAAATTAAAAAGTGTACAAACTTGAACCGGATTTTCTTTGGTTTTGTTAAAGAAACAGACTCAAATTTGAACGTTCCTTTAATTTGTGGGATGTTCAAATTTCAAACGGATTTTTTCAAAGAATTCGCGCAAAATTAATCGAAAATTTGTTTATTTATTTGAACAAACAATTGCTCAAATTTAAACAATTCTGCTAAAAAAAAAAACAATACGATTATCAAACAAAATCAGTCATTTTACCACCTCAAAATTTTAAAAAAAAATGTTCAAATTTGAACCGGATTTCATTGGTTTTTTGTTAACAAATCCGGTTCAAATTTGAACGTTTCTTCAATTTGTGGGATGTTCAAATTTCAACCGGATTTTTTTTTAAAGAACTAGCAAAATCAATCAAATAATTTGTTTTCATATTTGAACAAACAATTGTTCAAATGTGAACAATTCGGCTTAAAAAACAGCAATACGATTTATACATCGACTATTAGCTAGGGGTATATAAAAGTTAAAAGGAAACGAGCCGATTGGACGAAGAAAAGGCCCACAGCTGTATGGATTAAAAAAGCCCAACACCTGACAACAACAAACACAAAAAAGAGAGGGGTAACCTCCACAAAAAAAAAGAAATATTTGAGGTGTGTAAAGTGGGGGTTGAGTTACCCATCGCAATTCGCACGTGATACCCAAGCGCCACGAAGACTGTGTGCTCATAAACCCATTGACTTTCCCACCACCTACACAAGTGGTAGTTCTTTACACGAATTCCCTAGTTTGGCGCCAGCAGTACACGTTGTACCGAAGTGCGAACTATTGGTATCCAAGAAACTTGGTTTGTTGGTCACTTTAGTCACAAAAAGTCAGTCGACGTACTAAGTTGTACCAAAGAGGACATTTTTTGGTGTTTACATTTAAGAAACACGAAATGCAGTTTGGTAAACGGTACGGTAATTCGTTATGGTTTTGTATTTTGGTCATCGTACTATCTTATATCGATGGTCAAAGACAAGATGATATTGTACGACGAGACGAAGTTCTTGGAAGTCCAAACCACAGCAGTCGACCAAGTTCAGTGGTAAGTAGTATTTATACTTCAACTTCCTTTATGTTAGCTTCTTCACTTGTGAATTTTATGAGTTTGTGAATAAGTTGGAAATTGAATTATACTGGCATCCACAGACGTTTCTGACAATGTACTGGACCAAATATCGCATAAAGTGAAAACCGCATATATCAATGTAACAAATCCAATTAAAAATTGAAGAAATCGAAAATGGGATTTCTCAAAACTCGATGTCTAGTCCAATGTACCAAAATTCGTATAAGGAGAGAACAGCATAAAATCGAATCGAAAACGGAATTTTTGAAAACTCGCCAAAATTGAATATCGCGTTACTCGAAGATCACATTAATCGAAATTCGCATAAAACGAAACTATGTATAGAGCGCATTCGAGTAGATCTAACTTGTTTCAATTATTCATTTAACTTACTGTAACACTGTATTAACGTACAATCTGATTATTTTTGAGTAAGTGGTACGATTGAGCCATAATTTATAATTGTTTATGGTTGATTAGTAATTTTTATAATTTATAAACCATAATTTTGGCAATGTCCAAAACATTGTTCCAGTAAAAACTACCTCCAATTCATAAAACCGATGATTAGTCATATGAAACTTAGGATATATATCTATTTAATTTATAAATAATAAAATTTTTATATTAAACAAGTGCAATACATTATTAAATGATTTTTGATCACACTCTTTATGTACTGTCACATAGAATTATACTCTGTCTGTGCATCTATAATGCAAAGAATCAAGTTTTGCTTGCTAATGTTTCGATTTATGCGAATTAAAAATTTATGCAATCTTTAGGTAATTCGACATTCGATTTTATGCGTGTTTTAAGTTATTTTTGGGTTTTTGCACGTTTGTAATTTATGCGAATTTTGATTAATGGGATGCGATCGTTGAGTAATTCGATATTTGATTTATGAGAGTTTTGAGTCATTCCACATTTGATTTCTGCAATTAGACCTTAAAATTTCTTAAGACGTTTTCCCACTTAAAAAAGTAAGCACTATCTCAGGCACGTATACTGGCATTAATACAGTTGCAACTCAACTTTAAAAATGAAAATTTAGTACTTTGTGTATTTTACTGGCAATGTATGAAATTCAGACATTTGATAAGCTGTTAACCTCTTTTGGCAATGTATGAAATAACAAGATGTTATACAAGATGTTATTTGAACATTTGTAGTACAGTAAATATGTTTAATTAAGATTAATTTTCAACATTTTCGTATTGTGTAGATATTAAACTAACCTAAATTCTCGCTTAACGTAACTATTTCAATCTTAATTGCATACATTGGTTAACGCTAAACCAGGCTTGACATTCCATAGAATGCTTGGATTCTATACATTGCAGTAACATACAATTACAATACGGGAAGTGTATAGTAAATTTAGTGCTGTGTAGTACAATAGGACCTCATTTTGCAATAAACTATTCGTAAAAAAATTTTATTTTTTAGATGTATATCTTTATTAACTTTGTAACGGGTGTGTCAAAAAAAGTATTGAAAAGCGCATGGGGGGGTAAAAGAAGTCTCAAAGGAGACTTGAATAAGTGCAACTCACACTCCATTTACTGTACTAATAACAAGTAACTTATATATATATAATATAAGACGAGACAAACATAAAGGCTTCAATCATACATTGTTAGACACCCTGTATATATATATATATATATATATATATAAATTGTAATAATTATAATTTTCTGTTTTATATAAAATTTTGAAATTTGATAATTGATAAATAAAGTTAAAGGCATTTTATGACGAAAATACAATACAGAAGTCCAATGTACCAAGAAAACGCATAAAACGAGAAATGCATAAGTCCTTCGTATAAATCAAAAACCTCATAAGTCCAATATGAAAAAAAAATCGCATATATGAATAAATAAATAAATAAAAAATTGCAAAAATCAAAAATGGAATTACTGAGAACTCGCATAAATCAAATATCGAATAACTCAAAGATTGCGAAAAATTTTAATTCGCATAAATCGAAACATGTAGAAATAAACAAAAAAATGGATACTTTGCATTATGTACATACAGTATATTTGTATATGACAATACCGGTATATAAAGAATATGTTTAAATAGCATTTGCAATGTACTTGCATTTCTAATTGAAGGCTTGCCCGGAACAACGTTGTAACTGTATGTTACGAAAATTTAATATTGAGATTATTATGGAAAACTGTGCTTCATAGTGCTGTCAATAGACAAACTTATACAAACTTAACACTTCGAAATTGGGCATTTAATATGTGACAATCAATGCGTTGCTGAATACTTCTTATTGCCATTTACTCAAAACTATGAATTGTTACATGCAACGTTATTCCGGGCAAGCCTTCAATTAAAACACAGATCTTCCCTCGAAACCAAGACATCAGTTTCGATAAGTTCCCATCCAAAGACAACTACTGGAATTCGCAATGTCCCTATGGAACTTGTGCTCCCTTTCTTTGTCGATTCTGATTGGCTCACCACCCGAAAAACTAACCCCAATGTACCTGGTTGACACCTAGGTGTGAACCGCAAAATGGGGATTTGTTCCCTGGTTGTACGTGACTTTTGGGGACTATAAGGACCCATTGCCGTGTCCACCTGTCACCTGATGAATGGGGCGTTTGCCCCCAAAAGTCACGTAGTTTCTGTCCGGGGGGCACCCATCAAAAAAAGTGAGAAAAATCCTTTTTTTTTACTTCGACAAGGGTGAAATGTCCCGCTTTTTCGTACATCTTCGGTATTGTTCTAAACACGTGTACTTACAGGGTGGTCATAAAATGAGGTACTTTTAATACGAATATACTGTAAAAAATCAATGGTGTTCGATGACGTTTATCTGATACTCGCAAATCGGAATTACCATCCAAATTCCAACGAAGTATGCTGAATATCGTCAATTGTTACATAATTTTTAATGAATGTATCTCAATATACGGAACATCGAAGAATGGTCCGTACTTATCATTTAAAAACATTACTACAATATTAGTAATTACTAGGGCCCGGGTGTTTATGCATTTGCATAGATGCATATGCAATTGCATATTTTGGGTACTTTTTTCAAATCGATGCATATTTCAGTCACTTTTCTAATAAATGCATATTTCTGTGATTTTTATATTTTATTGCATATTTACAAGATTTTAGGGAGGTATTTTCATGTCAAAGTAAATTTATATAACAATTAGGGGGACCTAACCTAACCTGGTAACCCGTCACCAAAACCTACCCCCTCATTCGTTCTTCATTTGCTTTTGTTTCCCCGCCATTTTTAGCACAAAAAACCGTGGTGGAACATCCCAAGCAGAAAACTGCCAATTTATTTGTACTGATTTTTACCATATACGTATAAGAAATGGGAAAAATCAAAG
>JAQIWH010007634.1:0-11176 GCA_034695005.1 Cryptops parisi | reverse complement strand
AGCTATGTCATTTGGCCCTCAGACTTTATTTAAATTAGAAGTACAGAAATGATGATGAGATGGGAATGATAAACATGAAACAGGGTTTTATGATGCAGGAGAAAACGGGAGAACCTTGAGAAAACCTGTCCCTACGGTGTCAGACCCTAAACTGAACCCACACGGCACGAGTGGGAGGCGAACTCATCAACTGGAGTACCGGAGGTGGATGCTTTAACCACTAGGTGGATGCAATAAAAGTTAAGTTAGTACTGGATTTAAAAGTTTGCAATGTTGCAATGTTCGGTGATTTATACCGAACCACCTTACTTCAACATGTACAGTATAAGCAATTAGTATCACATCTGATATCAGTTTTTATGATTCCAAGTTAAGTTGATCTTGATTCCCTTATTCTCATATAATGTATTCGTAGATTAACTATAACGTGTGTTTATAAAATTGTGATTGTGGTAAATTTTACGAGCATTTATCCGTTCACGAGTTTCGATAATCACCCATCTTAAATAGATTTACAGAATGTTGGTTTGAATTACGTTCAGCTTGCTGTCACCTAAATATTGTACGACATATGCTACTTAGAGAACCAATAAATTTCAGTTCACAATTTACAAAAGTCATTTCACAAAAGCAAAGCTTTTTATTTCATCCATATAAGAAATTTTGTAAAAGATGTGTTACTCTCTTTTATTTATCGAAGTACACTGGTATCAACTATTTAATAACCAATGAAGGGTGTTTCCAATAAGCTGTTTATGTGAATTACAAGTATCGATAGTAATGTATGCGTACATTTCAGTTTCTGTATTCATTCATCGTTGACACCAATTATGAAAGTAACAGTTTTTGAACCGCTTAATTTTACACCGATTTAATTTTAAAAATTGATTTTCCATATTTATAAAATTTAGAAAACAAACTTGGAAAATAAGAAACAGTTTCATTAATTTCAATAAAATCACAACATGGCTCATTTTCAAATGCCAAGTGATCCAAATGATTAGCGCGTTAATAGTGAACGGTAGTCAAAGGAATAAATTATATGCTATTGGTTGCGACTGCAATATTTTGTTTAAGTGTTGAAAATTCTTGTACACCGAATTTTAAAAAAAAAATTTTTTTTGATACCATCAGATGTAATTGAAAAGTAGTCTACAAGTATTAACAGCAAATTTTGATAATTTACTAAATTATTTTCACTTATTAATAAAATTAATAAGTGACAAAAAATAACTACCTAAAGACATCATGAATGTGTAGTTAGTCGATACGGATATCAAGATACTGTTTCAGTCGTTCGCTTAGTGGCAATTGCTGAATCCCGTCAGGAAGCTGCCAACTGTTGTACAGGCATTTACGAATAACACATCTGCAAAAACAAATACAACATTTATTTAGCTGAAACTTGTTTTTGGTTTGCATTTTTGCATAGTTGCTCTGTAAAACTTAAGACAACCTGCAGAAATGCTTTAGTTCAGCCGGTTCTTTGTATCGATTGACAGGGATGATGTTATCTTCAGCGATTTTAGCCAATAGTATTTTGACATTATGCTGATCATTAAGCCAATAGTCATTGGGTATATCATCCATAATTTTGATAGTAATACTAGGCACAGTTCTTAACAAGTACCGTAGACAAGTCAAACAAGTAGGCGAGTAACCTCCGCTTTCAGGAACGTCCTTGTTGATTTCAACGTAAAGTGGCTCATCAAACTCCTCGTCACTATGGTTAAAATTGTAATCGTAGTAATCAGAATCAGAATCATCGGAGTCACCATCTTCTTCCATTGAAGAACCAGTTTTGAGAACGTTTTTCAATAGATCTGAATCTGATTGCTGGCAAAACTCCGTTTGTTGGCGATCCTTGTCAGTGGTTTCATGTTGATTGAGGATTTGGGTGTTTAAAATCAGATCATCCGATAGTTCACCATCAGACTCATAATTATGTTCTTTTTTTGTACTGAATTCATTTAGTTTCACTGGGTTTTTGCAACTGCTCGAGTCACTTGTTTCTTGAATAGGTTCGTTCATTTTTATCGTTTCTTTAGTATCTTCAGGATTATTTTTTTCAAATACCTTTGCATTGTCGACTAGATCACTGAGAACACACTTACTAGCTAAGACGTCGCATTTTTCACAAAAGTTTTGGTTGTCTTTTTTGGTGCTGTTCTTCTCTCCATGTTGTTCGTCAATTTTTTCAGTTGCTTCACAATTCCATTTCTTTTCAGTCAATTTTTTCATGTATTCTTTATATGCCGCAGACCAAGTGGTGATGTTCTTTATCACGCGTACCACAGTAGGATACACGCCTTTGGGACACTTGGAGGAAGCTAAATTGACACCATAACGAAGTAGCAACAGCAAAGCATCACTCTGTCTATTAAAAGTAGCTACGGCAACTGGCGCATCGGGCATTGTAGTAACATCAGCCAAACGTACCATTCCCATTTCGAAGTCGTCCATTTCATCGTTCATTGTAGGATACAACTGTCTACCTTTGGTGGAATGGTTCAAAAAATACTCAAAAGCAGCCAGATCAATTTCTTCAGGGTCGACATCCTTGAGATGGCGATTGAGATAGTAGTTTAGCTTTTCTTCCAGCAAGATACCACCCATTAGCCTAGATGAGTCCTTTTCGCAACTGATGATGGCCTGAAGCAACTGACATACAGTGTCATTCTTTTCTAGTTTCCAGGAAGTGCATAGTTTGGTACCTATGTAGAGACAATTGTGATACCTGTCCAGTTGACAATGTCCTCCATTCTCATCGATTTTCTCGCTGTGATAATCGAGAATTTCGAGTACCAACTTGTTGCAATGTTCTTGAGGATCGTTGCTTTGTTTGATCACAGTTACTAATTGGATGACCAGCAAACGACGTTTTAGATGGTTAGTTAAGTATTCTTCCCCTTTCTCTTCCACATAAGAGGCGAAAGTTTTTTCCAAGGAACTCATATTATTCACATTTAAAGTTGATGTTCTGCATACTAGTTGTTAAAGCATTTCAATGTTAAAAGAAATTTCAACAATAGAAAACATATTAATACGCATTTTTGTATTTTTTTATATTTCTCTGGTTCGTGCTGTGCGTGTATTGTTGTTACATTGTAGATTGTGAGTGCAATCGTAATTATGAAATTGGAAAATAAACTATACATCATACCTTCAATGCAATTTATATGTACGAATTAGGTGAATAACTCGTGCTTCACACAGTGACCCTCTGTTATTCGCAAAAGTATTCGTCTGCAATTAGCTATGAAACAACTGTAAATCTTTTTAACATTCGTGACCATTTGACTTATCAAAATTGAAAGTTTAAATTACCCTTTCCCTATTAAATTAACAAGTACAGTAAATACACATTTTAAGCGTAGCTTTATGGTTTAAACAAGTAATTAAAAAAACTTTCGTTTTTTGATAACCTCTTTTATAACCGCATCATCTCTAATCAAACACGTAGAAATATCTGTTCATCTGAAATGTCTTAAGTGTTAGTTTGGAATGTATCGGTTTATAGTTCAACAATGGTTACTGACAAACTGAAAGAAGTTAACTTTACACCAAATAAAAGCAGCTTTGTGTATCTTTGTGTACAACAATGTGGGATGGCTTAAAATATAAGTATATTGCAAGGTACACTTTTCGAGGAAAAGGAACCCATCGTGTGACAAAATCTCAGAATTGACTGAACATCGATTCGTCTAAATTTGATAGAATAAAATGTTTGACAACTCGAGCATATGTTCACAATTTCAGCTCTGTAGGTCATCGGAAACTTACCAAAACAAGAGCTGAAAGACATTGAATCATTTCATTTATAAACTACTTTTAGTTCTTAGCTTTGTTGTCTAATTGAAGGCTTGCTTGAAATAACGTTGCATGTAACACTTCATAGTTTTGAGTAAATGGCAAAAGAAGTATTTAGTAACACATTGAATGTCACATGATAGGTGTCTAATTTCGAAGTAATATATGTATGTTTTAGGTAGATATGAGTTTGTCTATTGATAGCACTGGCAATGCCCAAATATGAAACAGTTTTCCATAATAATCTCAATATTGAATTTTTGTAACATACCATACAACGTTATTCCGGGCAAGCCTTCAATTATAGTTTATTTTATATAACATATATTGTTGAATTTTACAATTACAAACTCACTCACATCTTAGTCACAGACTCTCAAGTGAATATAAAGCGTATGATAATCTACTATAATATAAAAGCCATGTGGGTTCCTTTGTCCTGTCAAAAATTACGCGAAAACTAAAAAACTTAAGAAGCTGAAATTTGGTAGGATATTCGACGACACCCCAAATAGGTGCACCGGCGACCCAAAAATTGTCATCAGGGGATGGGCGACAAATATAAACGGTAAGTGAGAATTTACTGTTAGTGGTTGTGTATAGTTAATTTTTGCGCAGAAACTGTAAGGCCTGCGAAGCTGAAAGTCGGAAGAGAGGTAGATTGAACCTTGAAAGGGGGCATGAAACATTTGACGACTGGGCAGTGTCACCAAGTGGGGGGGGTGCGACAAGCCTGGGAAACTAAAAGAAAATCGCGCTGTTTTTATCAGTGATGAGTAATTTAAAAGTTTAAACAATACAGGCCACAATGAATCAATGTTATTTTTGAATTAACATGAAATTCGGCTTGCCACTAGTTCTGTATTGGTGTGTAAGGTGACATTCGTTTAATTTTCAAACAGCACATGGTGTTGTTTAAAGTCTATAAATTTAAGTAAACGTGATGCTAATTTCAATTGCCATTGGGTTCATCAAAGGATGGTGGAGGGTTTTAAAAATTGGATGGTTTTGGGGTGGTGGATGATTTTTAGCTCGTTTAAGTATTGGAATAAACTTCCTATGACCATTCGCTCTGAGATATTTTATTAGATATTTTCCTGTTCTCGGGTTGCCTGCATAACAAACTGCAAACATTTTAATTCCGTAGTATCAAAATTTTATAAGATTAATTGATCTTACCTAGTTCATTGACGCTACCTATTTGGTTAAAAGATTTTTCTGTTTTGTATTACTTCATGTATATGTACAAATTTTAATCCCTATGATTCTTTTATCATGTATATTTTTGCTTTTTAGGTCAGGCTGACCTTTGTATGAAAATTCTTCGTTTCTGTTAAGTTAGGTTAAGTCTGTGTCTGTAGGCTACTGTCAATTGCCATTTAAGCCCAATAAACTATTATTAAAAAAAAAAATCTCGAATGTAGATTGAATTTACAATAGAGTCGACTTGAGAAAAAATAAATGACTACAGTATAATAAATTGAAATTAGGGTTACAAATAAAAACAATGTTTATGACTAGTCTGTATTTTTTCTCGAAGCTTTCCATTATTGTGAGTGATGGCTAGGTTTCTATTTTGCTGAAGGGCGAATATGACAATACATTCTTTAATTTTTCTCACAATCCCCTGGGTAATTAAAATTTTATATTATGTACAGTAGCCTAGAGCATTCTTTGGTTTGACCTGAACTTCGATATCAAATTTAGTGAATGGAAAACATACAAAAAGAACTTTTTAGGTACGCTGCTAATTTTCAGCTCCATGACAATAAAATCTGTAATACAAATCGGAAAGCGAAATGAGTAATATGAATTGAAAACTTGGGACAGCCTTATCAAAAACATGTACTGTACTTATTTCTTAATCTAATTGCTATAACAACAGTAATACACCTGCACCAACGATGAACTGGTTGGTCTTTTATCCCATTAACATAGAGCTCAGCCTTGGCCCTATGATATATCACAGGTGCAACTTGAGTCAATGTTTTAATTTATTTCAACTACAATTTTAGTTTTGGTGAGTTTGGTAACTAACCAAAATTGGTAACTAAGCAAAACTAGTTACCAAAATTGAGTTTGGTGACTAACGATAAATATTAGCTGCTAGTTATTTTTACAAAGGTCAATTGAAAACGACCCATGTTTTCCATCCCTGCTTTACTTTTTTGGTATACTGGAACCGAATCTGTTGAGCCCATAACGTCCGTTTAAACAGGTCGATTGTCGATCTGTTTTATGCGTTTGCATCATTTCGTGATTATCTTCATGTTTTCAAATCACATGTGTGGTATGAAAATGTATATTAAAAAACTTAATTGAATGATTTTGAAAATGACACTCAAGATCCACTTCCGGCAACTGCATTGAATAGCTCATGATAGATGTACATTACAATAGTTCAGATTTTTCACACCATCAATGAATTTTGCAATATTCAGTTGTGAACAGACTTTTGTCTCATCCTGTAAATCAATCGGCATTCTTTTACACTCATAAAGACATTTTCCTCCCTTCTGTGAAGAGTCTTCAATTGTCTTTTCCACCAGTCTAAAGAATTTCTTCTGAATCGTTTAACAAAAACCTTGGGGCAGCACTTCAGATAGTGCATAATTAATGGAAGACAAAATTAATAGGCAAACTATAATAGACAGACTAATAAGCAAAATATAATCTAGAGAGAGATTGCATATTTGCTAATATAACCACTATATCTCGCAATAGTATGAGAAAACATGTTTAACATGTGTTTTTCACTAAAAAAATTCATCAAAGCAAATTCAAAAAATTTTAATAGTACTCACATAATTAATTGTTGTGTAGGTAGAGTTGTGGAATCTGTAGTCCAGTATAAGTAATTTTAAACGGTATAAATAATTTTACAAACAGTATAAATAATTTTAATTTTAATAATTTTACATTTCTATTACTCAAATATTTATGAATTATAGAATAACTGAGTATAGTGGTTTGTTTAAAACACTGGTTTGTATTGCAAGAATAAATTACTTGGAAAACACACACAGATAACATTACAAAAATGAAATAGTTTACCCAAACTATTAAATAATTGAGCTAAACAAAACAATACATTTTTTATTTGAAGTTAAGATAACTAGAACTAGAAGTGTACTTTTTCAACTACAGTAGATGCTGTCATGCAAGAGCTTTTGAGTTCCGAGTTAGGCCTAATGCTTATAACCGGATAACATCACAATTATTCGTATACATGAATATCAGCTATTCTCAAGTCTGTTGCACTTATTTAATATAACTGTTTTAATATACATAAAAACCATTCAGTTAAATAAGTAAGTATAATTGTAGGCAAGAAACCAATTGGTATTAGAAATTATTAAGTAAAAACAATCCAGAAAATGACGTTTATGTTTGTCTAAAAACAAACAAACATTTTGTAAATAAAATTTTCATTATTCTCTCTCCTGTGTATGCCATTCTAAGCCGAAAAGAGATACTTGGTCCCAAAATGTAAATTGAATCCATTTGTGACTATAATAAAAGATCGTGGCAAGGAATGAAACCGGAACTGGAAAATAAAGGATTACGAAGAAAATGAAAATCAGCGATGCGAAGACTTGTTTCGTAAGCGTCAGTTGTTTGCATTTACATCATACGTTATCAGGAACCGCACTAAAAAGATCAATTTTAATTCATACTATAGTCGAGCAGCAAATAAATGTCACTTTGTCTTGTCTTAACTTATGTCAAAATTTGAATTTATCAGCAGCTTTGCTCGGCTTGAATGTAAATTTTTGTACACGCATTAATAAATAATTGATAGTGAATATGAATAAATTAAATTGATATTGAAAATTTAAATCATTAACTTGTAATGCATAAAATTAAACACATATAAATTAAAAATCTTTGTTCATTTTTTGAAAAAGATGAACAAAGATTAAAAGAAGCCAAGGATTACTCGAAGAAAAACCACATTCAAACTTTAAGTTTTAATTATTATTATCTTTTCTTCTACAGTAACAAAATTTTATCTCTTATAATGAATATTTTAAGGCCGCCTAACACACGCAATATTTGGTGTGGCAATTAAAGCAATTTGTGAAAACAGTGACGTCGGCTCAACCAATGAAAACCGGTTGGCAAGAAGTTAGTGTCACAGTTATCCCAAAATTACTCTACTTGCTACATCAAACATTGCATGTGTAAGGAGGGCTTTAGAGGTTTTCTCTAACAAAATCATGTGTAAGGAGGGCTTTAAAAGTCTTCTCTAACAAAATCATGTATAAAGAACTCGCATAAATTGAAAAATTCTCCTATATCTTTGTAATATATATTTCTGTGAATTTCTTTTAATATAAAAAAAATTATTTATTTTTTTTAAAATCACAAAAGAAACTCATTTTTTAACACATTTATACCCTCATGACCATACTTTGAATAAAAAATTCAGATGAACTTTCAATTTATTTTCTATTTAAAAAAATACATTTAAAAAAGTAGTTACCACGAAAGTCTGTAAATATACACCTTTCTCTCAAAAAATTTTAATATTTTTTATTTTATTTTAGAAACTCGTAAATAGAGAGACATAAAGATCCACCCGCGGATGAATTATTGATGCACGAAAATATATATACATGGGAGTTTGGTATAGAGTAGAAGTGCTCGCGCCTTTGCTTCCATTTCGCCAAATAAAAACTCAAGCCGGAGTAAAAGTGGGCTGCACTTACACTAATAAGCAATATGATATACTGCTGTATCGTTTTCAGAAATAGAGAGTAAAAAAATGGGAAAGAAGAGAGAGCAGAACGAAAGTACCAGGTGGACTTGTGAAATTTATTGCTTTAGAAGTTTGCAGTTACCCAGACATAGTACTATTTTTAAGGTGAGAAATTGCGTAGTATATACTTAATGTTTATATGTCCTTTTTTATTAATCTTGAAACCTATTGAGCCATTGTCATATTTTGTTAGCTGTTTGTTAGTTTTATGTAGTTTTTCATTTGTTCTCAAATGTTCTGTATATGAACCCACGGATTGCTTAAATAAAATTCAAAAATTCAAATTGGCATCAATCGATAATCAAATGTTACATTAAAAAAACAAAAATTGCCCTAGTCACTAGCGCTCCAGACCACTAGAACATCCAATTCATGAGTAGCCAATTTTGTTATAAAAATTTAACTTTTTTATTACATATTAAGATATTGAAAAACATAGTAATGTTTTGTAATTGCTGCAAGCCAATGGGATCCCGATTTTGTTTCAGTTGTTGTTTCCTCATAAGTCCGCGTCCAGTCAGCATAAAAGCACTACATTGACCATGAAATCACAGACTTGTCTATTACTGTTTGACCAGTTGGGTTTAATTTTATTTTTCTAATAAATGCTGGCTTTATGATTATTAATCTACATAAACTTCCCTTTAAATAAGTAAAAATGAACCGTTTTTTTTTTAAACGAGTTTAAGTCCTGTGAGGCAAATTTTCAGAAAACACAAAAAAACACACAACTAAAACTGGAAAACGCTTAATTTTCAATAATGATCGTATTATTCACATCCTTGGAGATACCAAAGACTTATAAACAAAAGCAACTTTTAACTTGTTTTAACAAGCACAAAAGTTTTTGGAGTTAAAAAATCGCTTTAACATGGGTTACGGTTACGTATTCAAATCCATTAACTGAATCTTAAAAAAGCAAAACATTTTTATTTTGACAAAATATCATGGAGAAGTTTATTATTTGAATTATATAACAAAATTATTCTAATAAAATGAAAACGATTGAACAATGAAAAACTGAATACTATGAAAAACTAAGCTACTATACAGGATGTATCTGAATGAGTTGTATGGAAATAAAGTCTAGAGGCATAAACAAGCAAAAAATATCCAATGAACATGGAGTCAGAAACCTGTTCTGCCGGAGTTAGGACGGTTCAAAGTTTGTCTGCAATGGCAATAGGAACAAGCTACAAGGAACAAGCCATTCGAACCAGTAAAGTACCGAAGCGCAGTGGATGGAGATGATAATTTTTTAAAAATAGCCCAAATCCGCGAACTTAAGCCCTTTTACAAAAAAATGCAAGTTTTGTTTTACTGTAGCTGTCGTGTAAGTTATGTAATTGTACGTATGAGAATGTATTTCTACTAATGTAGAATCAGAAACGATAAAAGAAAACTAAAATGGCCCAAAATGTGACTTAGGCTCTTTAAAAAAATTATTCAAATGTATAAAACGTAACGAGTAATATAATGCAAAACATAAATATTTGTTATGTTGAAAAATGTTGCACTAATTTTGAGCATCACAGTAGGCCTACATAATGTTGACTTCGTATAGTGTTACAATATTTTGATGTTGAATAAATAACAGTAGTCGTAAAAAAAATTTCACATTTTTAAAAAGTTTACAATGGTGTATTATACAGGAATTAACGTGATATTTATATGAAATCGCATTAAAAAAAATATGAAAAACCACCGTCGAGACTTGAGAAACACTTTGTCGTGACAATTGTGTTTTTCGTTGTTTCAGCTTCAAAGAGTGACAAAATTTTATTAAGACCACAAAATGGTTTTCATTGTCGACAAGTGGATGCCGACAAACCTTCATTAACTTTTGACTGGGAACACGTTGAACCGATGTCACGTACAATGCATAAAAGTTTCCCCCTCCATTATTATTTTTTTGTCGACATGGTCTTGTGTGAAAATTCAATACAGCAGTTGAATTTAATTTTTCAAAAACTAACAAAACAATTCACTGAATTCAATTGTTTTGTTTTTTCTTAAATAGAACTCTCTACAAACGAAAACAAATTGTAAAAAGACAAATCAATTTGGGGGATAATTTCCCTGTAAGTTCTAGAACACATTCGCTATAATGAAAGGAACAGATTTCAGGAATTATAACGTCATTCTAATGTAGTAAAATATATATTAAAAAGAGGTAATGTTTATTGGTACTATATTTAATATAAGAATATTGTGTTTAGATTTATGTTTTACAATCATGGAATTATTTTACACGTCGTATCAATGAATAAGCGTTTTAAGATGAAAACAAAATAAACATAAATTTTAAAAAAAATGTTTATTAAAATAAATAATATGTCTTAAGAATGTTTACCAATATTTTTTCTGCTAACAATTTTTCAACTTAATTCATAAGTTTATTTTTTCCAACTAAAAATTTCTAAATTCTTTTAAAAAAAACGTATTTTTTAATAAATAAAAATCTAAATTATTTTGCGGCAATATAAAAATTTCTCAACGGTCACGTGATGTTTTGGTTTGTTATTAAATTACTAGAACTTAACCCCCGTGGTAGGTTAATAACCACGGGGCGTCGAGATATATTTAGAGTTTATGTTTATGCAG
>JAQIWH010007633.1:0-11179 GCA_034695005.1 Cryptops parisi | reverse complement strand
ATTGTAAACCAGTCACAAAATCAAAATTATGAAAATATAAGATGTCCACAAAAGAAGTATATAATTTCGTATGTATGTACAGTACTATGAACAATAAACATACAATACATAGTACTATATGTGTACTGAACATACCTATATATACCCCCATCCACACAAACATACGGTATATTTCGAATACATGGCAATGTATACTTTGACACCTGTACCACAAAAGCAACTTGTAGGACTGATAATTTTTAATAAAGAAGTCGGAGGTGCTGCAGTTTTAGTTCAACACCCCCCTATATTACATTGAGGTTACATTAACTTCCGCTATTTTCGTGGCGCAATTAATTCCTATCCACGGAAATCTCTTGTCAAAATCCTTATTTACAAAACGTAAATCGCTAACTAAATCACCTGGTAAATTCCAATTTATCACTCTTTATCAAAAAAAAATTGTTAGCTAGTTTAAGAAATTCAAAATTAAAGATAAAAATGGCAACCAAATCACATCTCTTAACATTTTCTGTTTGCTTTCGATTTCACATCTTGGCAGATTATATATTAAAATTCTGGGGCGTGAGAGAATTTCGTCGAATTTTCAAATAATACTATATATCTGTGGAAGAAAAAATCCACACCATCAAACTCCACGGGCGCTTTGGATCATTCGTCAAGTTGGGAAAAGTCGACAGTCTGACACGTCTCATCCGACGGATGAGATGGGGTGGAAATGGAGGACGTTTCCAATTTCACCTTTATTGGCTCCAGTTCATTTCCCCTTCGTGATCCAGTTGCAACCCCTTCTTCTTGCTCACTACTCCTTTTTTCTTCGTATACCTCTTCTTCTTCTCCTTTCCACTTTTGCCTTTCCTTCCTTCCTTCGTCGTCGTCGGCACTTTCGCCTAACTTGAGCCGAGGTCAACCGCGAATCAGCCGCAATGCAGACAAGCGAAGAGAACAAGAAAATTAGAAAGAAACCCGAAGAAGAAGAAAAAGAAAAATAAAAGAGAAAAAAATACATGCCAATTCCACCTATCATCAGATGCTGACGAAGTCAATTACATTCGCCAAACAAAGCTTTTCTTAAACACGAAGCAAACGAGAAACAACGATTGAGCCAAATGAGTGCGAAAGGTAAAAGAACAAAAATGAAATGTTAACAAATGTGAAAAAATAAAATTTTACAAAAATAAAAATGGGGATTGTGAAGGGCAAAAGAGTTTAAAAGAGGTCGTCACCCAGTAAACATGGTTCTGCTTTTAATCATGCTAATGCAAACTGAAATGTCATTTATTTTTTTTTTCCTCTGTGTGCCATTTTGCAATCATTTTCACGCACACGCGGTTTGGTTCTCACTGCAGGTCTATATTAGAGTGTTTTCAACTTAGAAGAAAAATAATTTCCTTTTATGTTAAAGTTTTAAAATGAAAGAAACACAAACTTAAATAAGCAACTCCGTGATTGTAGCTGATTGTTTCCTATAGCCTTAATTGGCAAGATAACTCACTATATGGAACGATCACGTCTTATAAACAAACTAGGAACTGAACCCATAAAGAATACCGAAGCAAATTATTATAATTTTATTTAATCTCACTATTTACGCATACTGTATTGTTATACGATGAACCCCTGTAGATTCCAAGAGTTACTCCACTTTTGAATGTTTAATTGTATGGGTATTTAATTGTATTTCTTACACGTTTGACTACTGCATACAAGTATTCCTCGATTTATGAGACGGTTACTGTGTGTATAAAAAAAAACATTGTTTCTGATAAATATAATAAGTAAGAAATTTATACAGAGTGATTCAAAATAACTAACTTCCATAGGTGATAAAGAGCATGTAATGAAACATCTTTTAATAGTAAACTAGAGTGTGTAAATACTTCCGTAAACAAAATAAAACGAAATTAGAGATGTTTTTAAATAATGGTAATACATTGTTCGATAATAATAATCACTACATGTATGCCCGCTGAAAATAAACCAACACGCTACATGCCACATTGAGTATATGGCGTTTTTATTTCCGTAATTTTATATCTGTTACGGAAGAATTTCCGGACTATTTCATTGAAATCTGTTTCGGTATCATTACACTAGATATAGTTCCGTGCTGTAGCACAAAGTCATGAGACAGGTATTAATACAAACTTTAAATTCCGTAACTACAAAATTAACATATTGTACTTTTTACGTTTACAACCAACTCCATCTAGTGAGAGGATGCTACAAAAAGCGTTCATGATACACCACACTCACAGATCTGGATAATCATTATTATGAATGTCCTCTATTGCCTCTAAAAATTAACCAATTTTCCTGAATCACCCTGTACACACCTAATGATTCTAACCCTAAATCAGCATTTTAATACACTAATAAACAATTATATTTCCTTATTTATCAAAAAGATAAACTATCACTTTTCAACTAAAGCCACAATTTAAAAATAAGAGAATAAAATAAATTAAAGCCAACTGTGGGTTCCACTATTCTCTATCTCGGGAACACGTCTAAAAGCTTAGTTTAGACAAGTTCACTCGAGTTCGCTTTGGGACCTGGCCCACAAAAATAGCCTTTCGGTGTGAAAAATGAGCCTCTTTAAAAACCGTGGGACCGTGGGGTACTTTCCCCAAGAATTTCTGGTATGCTCGGGGCTTCGAACCACAAACTAGGTTCCCTATCTCTTCTTCTGCCTCCTTTTTCCATCCATCCATCTCATCCTCTCCTCTTCTCTTCTCAGAGATTTCGCTTCTTCTACTTTTTAGAAACGCTTATCTTCCATTTGGCTTCTCTCTCTCTCTCCTTGACTCTTCTACACTTGGGTGAAAATTTCCCACTGGAAGCAGCAGCCAGTAGCAACTTCGATCTTGGATCCAACAGAGACCACAAAGATGAAGAAGAAAAAATACAGAGAAGAAAAAAAAAGAAGGGAGATAGAGAGAAAGAGAGAATGAATGAGAGAAAGGGTTATCGGGCGAGTTCATCGATAAACATTTCTAGCTTCTGATCTTTCTACGTGAAATTGCTCCCGCGTTTCCGAGATAGCAACGAGCTGCAGACAGAGGTTCTGTTGTTACCAGGCTATTGGATCCCGTGACCCTGATACACAACCAACACCGGATCCAAAACCACCACAACCCTTTCATATTACTACTACAGTACTCCGTCCATGTTTACGGTTTAAAAAACCAACATTTCCAAATGTACCAACATTTTGAAAAATCCATTCCAACCACGAAAAAAAAAAACAACTTGTAAATGAAACACAAAAAATTAAGAGATCTTTTACTGAAAATGCCCAGAAATTTTTTAACGCAACTTGAAAAATATTACGATTTCAGTACTTTTAATCGCCAGTTTGGACGCATCCATTTGGCCATAAGCTTTGAATCGCCAATCTAACGTCACCTAACTATCCCACCTAACGTAACCTAACGATAGTTAAAATTACAGTTATCAACAAAATACCCGAGTTGAGATACCTAAAATTACGCAACTCTTACGTGTGACAGGAAATCTTTGAAGTATTACTATTTTATAAAAAAATTTCGATATATGCGATTTTTTTTTAAAAAATCGGATATGTCAGGTTTTCGCTGCATCTTCGCATAAATCGATAACTGTGGGCCTGCTATTTTGTTCTTCAAACTACAGTAATATTTTTTTTTAAAAGTTATATTAATTAATTAAATGAAAAATTCGGTATGTGCAATATTTTTAATGTATGATTTCGCCGAATCTTCGCATAAATCGATAACTACTATTGTTGTTCATCAATTTCATGTCTTATTATTTAAAAAAAAAACACAACATAATAAAGAAAAAAAATGCCAATAACTATAGTTTGACACATCGATGACAGGATCACTCGTAATATAATAAAAACAAATTTTGTAATTATACATTATTATAAATTAGCGTCAAATCGCGTTACAAAATAAGCACAAACCTTTAGCGAAACTTAAACGACTTATTCAATTTTCGCTCCAATTTTTTTTCTTTTCCTCTTACTTTTATTATCCCTTCTCACTCTCTCTTTCTGGTTCTTTTCATCTTTTCAATAACCCATGGTACTACCAAAGTGGCAGCTGCCAAATTAAGCCTTGCTCGAATAAATCCCAGTCACCATATAAACGACGTCTACGTGTTTTTTATACCATTTTCAACACAAAACAAGCATCTTCACAAGTTATCATACCTTTCACCTTACAAAAAAAAGTACATACCCATTTTTCACCCACCAAATTCGGAAACAAGTTTTTT
Organism: Cryptops parisi; assembly: GCA_034695005.1. Lineage (NCBI taxonomy): Eukaryota > Metazoa > Arthropoda > Chilopoda > Scolopendromorpha > Cryptopidae > Cryptops > Cryptops parisi. Next base: position 6,916 of record JAQIWH010007633.1, on the reverse strand, counting down.
TCTATCCCGTTATGTTACACGTAATATAACACACACACTTTTCAAAACAATATAAAAAGGGTAAAATATTCATGAAAGAAAGTGTTTAAAACACAATAACTATCGTATTGATAAGAAAACATAACGAGATTGAAGTATAATGCTATTCTTTCGCCCATCACCACTTTATAAAATTTGTTACCTTTTAAGGAAAGACTAGGAACTAGTCTATTCTCCTCACACCTTTCCCTCGCCATTCTAGACACTTCCTTCTCCATCCGGTTCTCGTCATTATCCTTCAATTTACACTGGTGACAAAAGACGACTCCATCGACAATGGGCGTTGTGTATAGAAAAAGGAAAAATGCCCTGCTGTCGTACCAGACAAGTTTTCTTTCACAAATTTCTCTTTCTCCCACATAATTCGATAAATAAATAACCTTTTTCATCCACTTCCGTACAAACACGAAACATCACCAAAAGAAAAACTTGTTTAAAAAAAGTCCCTATTCTTTGACTGAAAACCATTGAAAAAAGTCTAAATTTTCAAAAACTAACAACAAAAGCGATGCTGGTCGACAACCTCGACAACCCTATTTTGGATAAGTGATTTTTCGCATCACTTGTTATTAAATAAATAAACACCACTAATCCATTTGCTAAACCATTCGCGAATACTAAATAGAACTAATCCACTCGTTAAACCTTTCACGACAGTCAATGGACCCCGAGCTATTTTGGATAAGTGATTTTTACGTATCACTGATAGTTTGGGTGTTGAATAAATAAAAACTTTTAATCCGATTGCTTGAACTTTCACAAAACCATTGGAACCTATGTCATCCAGGTCAAGTAAAATTTTCCGGATTACTAATACTTTGGTTGTTAAATAAACAAACACCTAATAATCCATTTGCTAAGATAAACCTCACAAGAAACCATTCCAACCTGACCTATTCTGGGTAAGTGATTTTTGGATCACTGAATAAATGAACACCTTTAATCCAATTGTTGAACCTTTCATGATTTAATTGGAACAAAAAGTCATTTCGAAGAAACGATTTTTCGGATTACTGGTACTGTGGCTTCGTTGTTACATTAACCAAACACCTATAATTTACTTATTACACCTTTCACCCTATCTTTAAAATACCTTGTCTACAAGTAATAAAAGTTGGATAATGAAAGAGAAAACACAAAAGAATTTCTTTACTGGTCTTGAAGACTCCTGACACACGCAATTTTAAGTATAAAGATTCGGGCAATTTATTGACTTCTGTGTAGTTAGCTTCTTCCCCAAACAATAAATAACTGGTCAGCAAATGGACGTCGCAGTTGTCCACGAATTGTTCGAGTTGCCGTATCTAATATTGCGTAAACCTTTGTATAAACATGCAAAAACGACTATTGCCACCACAAAACACGAGTAGCAGGTATTATCCGACTTTCCGAACATTATTCCGGATTACTGGTATTTCCGGATCGCTGATTCCTCCACTTGAAAGTTTCAACTTGCAAAGTTGGTGAAACAAAACAAATTACAAGAACAATACGGTACCGAATCTCAAAAGACAATATAAAAAAGATAAAGGATTAAATCACAAAAGGCTTGAAGGGGAAAGAAAAAGTGTGAAAAAAGAAAATGAAGGATTGGAAAAGAAGAAATGATCAATTAAGGTTGTTTCTCTCACGCTCGCTTTCTCTTACAAACACCGACGAACCAATATGAGAGACTGGTGTGCGTGAGAGAGATAGAAAGAGATCGTGTCTTGCTGCTGCTGCTGCTGCTGCTGCTGCAATCCTAGATCAAGTTAAACAAGAAGGATGCTGTGATTCTTCGGTTTAACTCGATTTGCACTGCAAGCTGATCAATGAGCGCCTTCAATCATCCGGTTCAATGCTCCTCCTCCATCTTTGTCTAACTAAGTACCCGTACTCCTCGCCGTGAAAGGTCTTAAAAAGCTTTTCTATTAAAATGGAACAAAACACCATTTTCCAACCATGTGTTCAGTTTATTCTCTTCATTTTCTTTCGTCTTACCACTTGATTTTGAAAAAAAAAAAAGCCTGACGTTCCGAAAATCACGAACCAACACTCGACATAAAATTTTCTAAAAAAGCAACTAATGCAATCATGAAAAATATTTATCACTCGACGTTTTTTCTCATTCTTTCCACGCGCTAAAATGAACAAACAAGTACAGTACCGTAATAAGAAATAACTTGTTTTTTTATTTAGTACAACATTTCAACCTGGCTTAATATCGTACTTTTGTTTTCAAACCAAAAGTTCAATATATATTTGAAACAAACAAATATCTTTGTTGATTTGTGTTAAGTGTTTATTCCAACGACACACAATAATAACTGATTCAGATAAACTGTATGTAGTAAACTATATATGTATGTATATTTATAACAATGCCTTTTTTATTTGGCTTAACAATGTTTGAATTGAAGTATGTGGTTGTTAGCGTCAGTAACACTACGAGAAAAACTCCACCTACAAATGACATTTTCTCGAAATTGACACGACATTGACCCGTCAAAGTTTAATAAAATTAAATAAACCGCGGACTATGTCTACGTTTCAAATTTCAGCTTTCTGGGATATCGGGAAGTTGGTCAAAATAGACCGCAAAATATTGAAGCGCGCGCACACATACACACACAACGGTCAAACCAAGTTAAATAAAATATTGTAAAAAGCATTAATAAGTTAGTGTTTATAAATATGGTGAATGGCATTACACACACACACACACTACACTACACTATAATTTCAGCCCAACCACGCTTTCGCTTCTGTTTTTCTATGGCAACCAATAATACAGTAATGTTCTGGTAGTCACGAAGAAAATGGATAGCTATTAAACTAAAAGCCATCCAACCAAACAATTTTTTTTTCTCTTTGGGGTTCATATTACTGGATATTGAAGAAAGGGTGACAGAACGGTTCCTTGACAACGAACACGAGGACGCCATTTGGACCCAATTTTATTGGCCATTTGTCCTCCCTCGACACCCAAAAAGGTCAACCGTGGCAAGCACTGGCCAACACAACCCCAAAGATCATCTTCCGAACTAATTGATTGATCGGTGGTCCACTATTTTCTTTTACGAGAAAACTAGGAAATAAAACGTTCGTTTTATGGTCAAATAAGCCATCAACAAATTTTCACACTCATGCAACAGATTAGATCGTTAAATCTTTCCTACATTCGGACATAAGTCATTAAAAATAATCCATACACACAAAACAATCGTAATAATTTCATGTTAGTTAAATGCGTGTAGAAACACTTTATAATAGCGATAACAACAAAAAAAAAAAGAAAAAAACCGAAGCACTCGTCGAATTTTATGAAAAATAAAATATTTTATAACCCATTCATTGAAAATGCTTAATTGTGATGATAATCAAAATGTGTTACCAATTCGTGAAAGTCTTGTTGTTTGACAGAATAATATGAAAATTTTTCTAAATATGTATGCATATTTTTATATAAGCAAGCCTACTGTATGTGTATGCATATGTATTAGTATTATTGGTATAAGCCATAACTACAACTGTACTGTAAATACGTATATCTAAAGTAACATACTGTTACGTATATATATAATTATATAGATCTACTGTATATGGGTGCATGTACCTTGTACAAGTACAATATACTGTATTACACGGTTCTGAAACATTCACATAATTTATTCTAACGACATATGCGGCACTTTTACTTCTTATGACAAAATCACAGCACAAAATTAAAAATAAACACCTCGTGCACAAATATATAGCAGTCTTAAACACAATCTAATATAATCTAATATATCTAATATAAAGCACATAACAATACAAACAGTTTTTCTGATAGTGTGTAAAAATCTTAAGTGTCTTGTCGAGACATTCAAAAAATTGAATACAGTAGGCCTATAAATAAAATTATTCTAAGAGAAAATCAAACCATCAATTGGTAATCGAATTACAATTTGGATTAACGATGACAACATTAGTTATCGGTGACCATCACGACAAGGTCACCAATCTAGACTACCTACATAATATATAAAAATGCACAAGCAAAGCACACCTAACGCACAACACCACGCGACATCCATTGTCCCAAACGCAATTTCCTGGCGAAAAATCTGGTCGTTCGAAAAGCGAGGACATTGCTATCCTCTCTTCCAAGCAACGAAAAAGCCCCTTTTACCAGATTGAATATCCCAGACAACAGCGTGTGTGTCATCAAACCACCGATACTCTTGCCTATCTGTTGAAAAGGTCGGCCAGAAGAGGACCATTCGGTACATTGAAATCAGTCGAAAGCGCAATTTCCTGCCTAATAAAATGTACAAACGTCGCCATAATGGGGAGCAGGTGACCTCAGCAAGATTGGACCACTCACACTAAACTATACCTAGTGATGGTGTTATTATTATAGCGTTTGTTTTCTCCTTCCAACTAACCAATCTCATCCTGTTATTGTTAGCTGCAGCTGTGATCCAAAATGCCAACGTTCCACAATGGGTTAGTAAATTGCAATCGAATAATGACATAAATCGAATTACAATATTCGCTATTAGTTAATTTTATCCCATAGTAATATTTTTATTTTAAAAAGTCAGCATTAAGTAGACGTATTTGTTTTTGCTTGTAAGGTTCTCAACTATACTGCCACGCAAAAAATGTTGAAAGTCTCTTTAACTTTCTAAAGAGACTTTCAACTTTTTAGTAACCGTACCTATTCATAGTAACTTACAAGTAAAAAAATGAATCACTTGATTAAAACAAAATAAACAATTGGTAACTATGTTTGTTTTTTTGCTTGCTAAGTTCACAACTATACTGACATTGCAAAAAAAACAAAAATGTTTCAATGCCTTTGGAAAGTAGTATCCAAAGTAATTTGAAGTAAAAAATCACTTCATTAAAACCCATGTGTTGTAAACTTACTTAAAACTTTTCGCTGTAAGTAAACAAACAAACAAAAAAATCACTATGTTTCAGACCACAACAAAGTCATCAACAACAATAAGGACTAAAAAAACTCGAACAATCAGAATCGCCTTCCTAGTCATCAAGCAACAAAAGACCTTGGGCACAAAAACAAAACAAAAAAACTAAGATAACAAAAAAGAAAATAAGCTACCTGGTCCTGTGAAGTGAAGGCACTGTACAATAGCTTCACGAAAAAAAAAAGAGTATGAAAAGAAAGCTTCTGCGACCAAAAACAAAGCTAGTGGCACCCTTGGTCAATTGAATGAAATCCCTAACCCAGCAAGGACACACTCGCGACACCGCTTACACCCCTTAATTGCCCTCTAGCGGATGGCGACCCAACTAATAACATCAGGGGTAAATTTGTTGGTACCCTGGACGACTTTCCGGTCAGGAATGTCTCGGCCGGAGGGCGTCAACGAGACTCGGGATAAATCGATTAAAGGTAGAGACGGTTGAGGTGAACAAAAAAACCCAGAGCAAGGACCTGGTTGGTTAAATGAGATATACCTTGAAACCCACAAAACAACCGGGAACAAGGTCCGAATGCGGCTCAAAGTAACAGTTAACGAAGCACTCAGAGTTTCATAGAAAAAAAGTTACGAAAATTCAAAGAAAGTAGTAACTAGCATTCATTGTACGCATAGATCATTCAAAAACTGTAGTTTCCAATTCCATAAAAAAAGTTTAAATTCAAACTTCCCGCCAAAGTGACGTCTCGTTTATGACGTCAAACGTTGAAAATTCACGTCACAGACCGAACCGGGTGCAACCGGGAAGCTTGAATTCACATCTCGATCACATTCTAGTCTCGTTTCATAAAAGACCAAACTCACCATACGTTCCCCCGATATTAAACATCTTGTGCAAATCTTATAATCTATACAAATCATATCTGAAAAATCTACATTCGAAATATAAAAAAAAAAAATAGTTACCCATCAAACTAACAAGCAATCTGTACTCATTCAAAAAATGTCGTCCTTCAACGACTTTAACATAATATATAGACAAAAAAAAAGTGTCGTTTCAAAAATCTCTTCGAGGAGAAACAAAACAAAAACCTTAATTTGTTGTCTTTTAATTCGGTTCGCATTATGCACGTTAATGGGAACGAACTCCTACCCCCACCTCGTCGATGAAGCTTAATGACTTGTGTACAAGGAATTATAAAGCGACTCAAGTCGTTAAGACGGCCAAGATGAAAAAGATGAAACAACTGCTGTACCCAAAAAAAATAATTAAAAAATACCCCCTCTCCCCCCCCCCGGCACACATGATAAAACAAGATGAATTATAAAAACACACAAAAAAGAAGAAAAAAATCAACACACGTTACTATCCCGTTATGAAATCGTCACTTCAAAGGGATAAACTCTTGAGAAAACTAGGATGCTAATCTTTCATCGAAGTGCCACCCACTGGTCTCAAGGGGGAAAAAATGAGAAGATAAAAAAAAAGAAAAACAGAGGGAGAAAGAAAGACTATGAAGGAGAAGTAGTAGTAAGTAGTAAAAGTATGAAAGAACCAGACGACGACTTCTTTTGCCAGATGTTGTCTGCTGATACAACACACAAGACGAGCTTCCAAAATAGCTTCATTAACGCATTCGGAAGGCCCTCTTTTTATACGCCAGCAACATGGTAATGGCACCACGGAGGAGTAACACTGACAAACGCTACGTGCCCCTCAACCTAGGGAATCTCCTATATCCTAAAACCTGAAGAGATAAGCCATTTGTGTGGGTTTTCTTCTTCTTTTTTTTTCTCGTACCATTATATACCGTCGCTGTACCCTCTCGAGATTAGAATCGAGCCCACAGCGTGGGTGGAAAATGCAAAACTTTTTAATGGCTTTGTTTTTGGGTGAGTAAGTAGAAAAAATAAAGTTAAAGGAAACTTCTTTGTGTGTGTGTGTGTGTGTGTGTATATGTATA
>JAQIWH010007632.1:0-11181 GCA_034695005.1 Cryptops parisi | reverse complement strand
GAGTAGTTTGAAATTAAAAATCTTGCATACAAGAAAAATTCCATGACCAGTAGAGAAATTCCCTGACTTTCCCTGACGTTTTCAAGGTCTACCCTAAATTCCCTGACTTTCCAGGTTTTCCCAGGTTTTTCCAGGTCGTGGGAACCCTGTTATAGAATCAAATGGATATTAATATCCTGGTTCGTTTGATTCTCTCGATTAAAACATATCCATCGGGTCTATTCATGGTTTATTTTTCCTAACCTAACCTGCAAAATAAACTCAGAACCAAGTACAACAGGTGAACAGGTTAACACGGAAGTAGCGCTTTATGCTAGGGAGATGCGCTTAAAATTTTCTCGGGTAAAAGCGGGTCGCGAATGGGAAAAGCCCTGTTTTAGATTGTTAGCATAAGTAACAATTTGTTACTTATGCTTGGACTGCATCCATTACGCCTTTAATACTGGTGTAGAAGAAAACAAACCTGATGGATTTTGATTTTGTTGTGCTCTTTTTGCAAATGCAAAAATCTCATTAATTGTTGATTCGGATAAATGCTTTGAGTACGTTGATTGTCTTATACGTTTTTTTAATTTTTTATTATGGTTGAGTTTTATCTATTGTGGCCGTAAAGAAGTTGAGAAACATTTCTTTGGTTTTTCCGGAATTTTATGTAGTGTTGATCGAGGTTTGGTAAAACTGTGATGAGAGTTTTGCAACATTGGATGGGGGAGTATATTATATAGTTCGGGGATGGTCCATGGTTATAATGGAGAAAATGGTGGTTGTTGATGCCCTTTGAGCCCTTTATCTCTGGTCATGGTCGTAAAATGAGGCTCGCTTGTGTCCTCTAGGATCAACAGTCAACCATAATTTCCTCCCATTTTGGATTTGCCATTTCATCATTATCATCCTCTCCATCACGTGATGAAATGGAGATGGGCATCTTGGAAGTTGTTAGCCTGCCAACACAACATTTCATTTCCTCCCTTATAAGCTGAACGACTTCCGCTGGACATTTCCAACGATAATTTCTCTCTTTCTAGATCTAGGCTTAGAGTACTCCTACCGTTGTATACAATCACACTCAAGCTTGGTAATAATCTAGAATGCCATGATAAATGAATAGTATGTGATTGGTATACGATGCAAATATATATTGATCAGACTAACACTCTTTAAAATAGAGAACAACTGAGTAGGTTGTAACATTAGCAACTCTGTATATTAGCGTACGGCAGTTTTCGTTTTAGTGCAAATTCAGTATAACAGTGTTTTCAGATAATGTAGCTTACAGGCCTACATATAAGTGGGCTATATGTAGGCCCTATATAAGTATAAGTTTGTCAGTATGTATCGGTGTCTCTTCTATTAAAAATTAAAGAGCAGACCATGCCTCCTCACCAGTTTTTAAGACCGAAAATATATCCGTTAAACCATGACATATTATACATGACATATTACTCTAATATAATATGTCATGGTTAAACTCGCATAATTAAAATGGAGATATAGTGAAAACATGTTGTAGTGAAAACCAGAAATCCGTCCAAACCAGTTTTTCCTAGTCCAAACTAGTTTAAACAAAACGATTTGGTTAACTCTACGGTACTTTACCTAGTAAAACTTTTAGTTACTAAACTTTTAGTTACAAGTTTTACCTAGTAAAACTTGAAATTCACAAAGCTTTTTATTTAGTAAATGCTAGTACTGTAGTACGTTATCGACTTCAGGAAATAAGCAATGCATTGATACATTGCATAACATTACCTGATGTCTCACTCACCGTAATAATAATAGATCAACACAAAATTACAAAATCATTCCAACTACCATTTTTTCTTGGAACTATAATAATCGTATCCATACAGCTCCTTTGCTCTTTGAAATGACCGGCACTCAATTTATGTCCGAAAAACCCGTTTTGTATAAAAGTAGCCTACTAAATGTAAGTCGTCTTGTTCACATTTCAAAACTGCTTTAATTAAGCAATTTTACAGGTTTTAATCTTTGTTATCATATAGTATCTTTAGCAAAAAAAAAATCTTTTTTTGATAAGTAATTTATAAAGATAGAACCTACAACTGTGTTATCCTGGGATGTAACAAAAAAAAAACACAATTGTTTATATGTCGCTTCAAAAGTAATTCACATAATGTTGCAAGTTGCAACTTTACACCTAATTTCCATTGTGATTTCACGATTTTCCTATCGAATTCCGGATGATAATTATTGCAGGTATTGTCCATTCCAATTTAAAAAGTCGGAATGAAATGAAATCTGAAGTTTTTCTAGAGCATTTAGCTTCACAATTAAAATGAGATCTACTTTCAAAATCAATGGGCAGAACAACATTGATTCTTTGTTGAATTGCAAATTGAGGTTTTTACTTGAATAGCATTGAATGTTTTAATGGTATGGAGATGTTTTTGCATTTTAAATTAAAAAATACCGGTTCAAAATACCGGTAATAAGAATACAATTGAAAAAGCGTCCCTCCCCCCCTGTCATTTTTTCCTAGATTTTCCTAGATTTTTTCCTGATACTTGTACTATATATGTTTAAAACTTGACTATGCAACTGGCGATTATCATAACTTCCTAGTTTTAGCAATCGAGGTTTGATAATAAAATCATTCGCTCGCCCTTTTATGGTTTTGGGATTTGTTAGCTATCAAGTTAATCGGTTTATTATCGGACGCAGTTGAAGAAACTTCCTCGAATTAACGCGTTTATTCTTTTATAAAAACTGCGACAACTGAAGGAATTATATGATGAGATCTATTTATATAAAAAAACATCTTTGATGATGATATTGTATATTCCTCGCTTAACGCGATTCTTAAGGGAAGTGTCGTAATTTGAATTTTCACCTGAAGGGCATTTGTTGAGGAATCGTTTCATGCAGAAGCGTTAAACTAGAATTTTATATACTGTACAGTAGGCTACAGTGGTATAAGTAATAATTTAATATTTCTACAAACATCATGTTTTTAAAAATAGTGGACCCTCGAGATCCGAACGGTTCGACCAGAGACACTAGATTACTGGTCGTAATCTACTAGATTACTAGTAGTAATCTAGTGTCTTTGGGTTCGACCATACGCTTTATAGTTTCGCTTTATACGAATTTAGCTTTATGCGATTTTTAGTTATTCGATATTGGATTGCAAGTTTTGAGTGATTTCATCTTTCAATTTAGCGAATTTCAATTTATGCGAATTTCGATTTATGCGAATCTAGATTAATACGATCAAATGTAATATTCGATTTATGCGAGTTTCGAGTAAATTCATTTTCGATTTCTGCAATTTTTTATTCGATTTTTGTTACATTGGACTCATGTGGTTTTCAATTTATTCGGTTCTCACTTTATGCGATTTTTTGGTCCATTTGACTATACACTATACAGTATACGTCTGTAGATGCCAGTATATTCCCAGCTTACTCATTCACTCACAAAGTCACAAGTGAAGCTAAATATTCATAAAGCGTATAAAAAATATCGGGATCGAGTCTTAGCTAATCATAATTTTCACATTTGACGTGTTAGATCTGAATAAAATAATTGTTGATAAAAATATGAAACAAGATTAAAAACAACACATTTTTCCGACTTTCTAATTATAAACCCCACTGTAACACAATTCTTGCAAGAAAATTAAGCAAGTGTCTCTTGCTTAACTGTTTCCATCACGCTCCCATCTTAAAAAGGAAGTTTTTGGAGAACTGCCATCAGCAGATATTGACCATAAGCAATATGGAAGAAATGTCTTTTCTTCCAACAGGGTGTAATGATACCAAAAATTCAATACGAAAATATTGTTTGGGAAAAGTCCCAAATCACCCTTTCGTAGTTATTTTTTTTTTAGTTATTTATTTTTCTGGCATCCGTATAATACGAAATTTAAACGCGTAGTTTAACACGCAATTTTGTTTGTTACGATCAATATCGAAAAACCGACTTTGTAATATTTTTTTTTTTGCATAGACTTACATCCTGTATTTTATACAATAAATTTCGTTGTTTTATTTTACGTTTTCAGAGTAATATGACAATACAAATTAAATTACTTTACGGTAACAGACTCCGTACTATCACAAGCACATGTGGTCTATATGACAGATACATAAAACTTTACATAATGCAAATTCTTCTCATTTAATTTTTTTTTTTGTAATTCGTAACTATGACACCAGGTCATTTATCAAAACAAAAATATCGTTCCACAAGTAATGAATACATTTGAAAAAATATTCATTGCAATCTGGTTAAAACATCATTTTTATGGAAATTCGGCGATGGAAATCCAATGAACAATTTATCAGTAAACATCGATGTAACTAAGAATAATAAATATAAAAAACATAAAAAAAAAAAAACAGAACCGAAAAAAAATTCACCAAATTTCAAACCATAGTCATAATTTTCACATTGATTCAGCTGACATGAAAATAAGAGTTCGGCAGAATTATAAGAAAATTTTAAAAATAAACATTTACAAACATATACTATACAGTCATCTAACGTGACACATCCAAATATTCTGAAAACAAAGCATGTGACAAACATGTGTTAGAGACCAACATTGTTTGCATATGAGGGGCCTTTTCAATAGTGCTATTTTCATTGACCTTGAAATTAAATTTCACTAAAGTCCCATTGTTAAATTTTAAACACTGCGTCGTAGGTATTAAGTCATATTTAGAAAGTTGTAGTTGCGACCTCATGTAGTCAGAATTCACTTTTTTCATTTATTTGCAACAATGCAACTCAAATTGTTATATCAAATAAATTGATACAATGACGAACATTTTACCGGTAACATAAAAATTCAGTTATTGGAAACTCTCATGCAACCGCCATCATTATTCCAACTTCATAAAATAAAATTTAATATTGCGACTGAACATTTATAATAATAATAATTACCCAGATCTGTGGGTGTGTCATAAACGCTTTTTTTAGCATCCTTTCACTATAAGGATGCAGATTATAAATGGAGTTGCGGCTGGTTGTAAACGTAAAAAGCACAAATTTTGTAGTTATGAATCTGAAATTTGTATTACTAACCCTAAACCCCTATCTCATGCTCGCGTGCTACAGCACGAGTCTACTTCTAGTTATTTGATATTATTGCTATTAACGGTATTTACCATTATTACACATAGCACCACCATTTTACGTAACTTCTTAAATACTAGAAAAATACATTACAACACTTTTTCGTTTGTATTTGCAAACTATCAAACCAGTTCTCATGCAATTGGCAAACACCTGTCATCAATTCCAGATATAGAGATATCTGGTAAATGCAAATTTGACAGACAGTAAATACAAATTTACTGTCTGTAAATACACCACCTTTAAAATATTTAAAAAATAAACCATCAGACCGTACACAATTCCATTTCCTTCAATCTCATTGCGCAAAAAAAAAAAAATACGCTTTCAACTCTTTTCAAAGTATTCTTTACACAAACGATACAGAAAAAACTAGCACAAAATAAAAATAAAACTTTCAAAACGTTTATTTAAATAAAAAACTAAAAATAAAACATCTTACGTTTTTCAAAAATAAAAAGTCAGGTTATAATAAGGTCTTTTGCACGAGATTCATATGCAATGATTGAGATGAGCTGGTTGACAGTTCCCAGAGCGCTGCAATTACCTCCTTCCTGTGTTTCTCGGTTGACACTTCTTTATTTCTACCAAACCAAACCTCTCATTGTGGAATTTTAAATGGCTCCCTTACATCCTAGGGAATGATGAAACCAAGAACACAAAATGGGACAAGTTTTTTTTATTTTTTTATTTCTTTCTTCTTCTGCTTCGGTTGCTAGTCATAATATTAGTAGAAAAAGAGAAAATGCCAGAATTGTCAACCACCTTTTCTACGAATGAAAAGCTCTGGGTCTTTTTTACAAGACATTCTATTTCAATGATGGGTTCACAAAAAAGTGTATTATTTATAAAACGGGGAATGGCCATTTACATCGCAAGTGAAGTGAATTGTAAGCAACAAAGTTGTTCTAAACAAAACTAACCAAAATGTATAATGTGAATAATATACAATACTATATTAAAATACAGGATGTCTAAAAAAATGTATATACCCTCTACCTCTACTACAGTCCATAACCAATAAAACTGATTTGTGTACTTTTATGTCGCAACCATTTAGCCACAATCTTTTAATCGCCAATCTTTTCAACCTAGCCTATTACCCAACCTAATTAATTTAACTAACAACCTATTACCTAACCTAACCAAACTAATCTAATTATAATTTTACTCGTATATTCAATTCGTGATCAAAATATTGTGACCCCCAAATAATTGCGATTAAAACACAATACGTCATAAAACTCGTGTGTTTTTTCAAGTACCGGTATTGTTTTTGGCTAGAAATACTAAAGAACAGTAAATAAACCGACATATTCCTATTTTGCCATAAGTGTCATAAAATGCCGCACGAACTTAATTGGTTATCTGATACATCGCATTTTCATGGTCATTGTTCCCAACTATCAAAGACTCGATTGACAATGGCATCTAAAAATAGTATTTTTAAAATGCCAATCGTTAAGATTGGTAGACCATAAAAATGAGACATAAAAAGGTTCAGGTACGGTACAGTAATACAAAGATATCTGAAAATAACAGTTAACAGTCACCTAATGAACAATCGATTATCTCCAAAATTTGAGATCAAAATAATATCTTCATAATATCATTTTTTTAGCAATAAGTATCATTTGTTGTCAAATTGAATCAACATACGGGTCATTCCACAGTCACTTACGTTAAATTCAGAAAATTTTGAATACTAGAAATTGTGATTTCACAGTAATTTACTAGTTTTACCCCCAACTTATAATGTCCCTTAGACTAATGAAAGTTATATTTAACTTTCTCAACGGCGTTATGATAAATTTATACATTGTAAGTAATAAATAAAAAATAAAATTAAACGGTCACTTATGTTATATAAAATGTGACCGTACTTTATGAAGATGGAACTTGCAATTTTATTCTTGTTTTGTTGTCATGATTTTAGAAATAAAACTTCTTAATTTAGACAAAGGGTTTTTTGGTCTCAAAGATTTGCTTAATATTTAAAATACTTCATGTGTTAAGAATATAAAAATAAAATACAGAACCACTTATGTTACAGGCCAGAATTAGGAGTGTGAAATTTGAATATTATTTTATACTTTTTGTATATAAACACTCGAGCAACATCAGGACTTTAGCATACAGTATTCAACAATTAAACAAAGTTGTAGACAATGAGCAATATAGTCACCAAGAATCCTGCTTTTAAGTACAGTATAAAAAAAACAGTAATTTGAAAAAAATTTAATCATTTTTCAATTTCACAATATACAAAATAAAAATTGCTCCGATATTTATACGTATAAAGTAGACCCTCGAACTTCACACACAATCTGTTTTAGGAACTACTTTAACTTTCAAGTTATTCGACTTTTGAGTTAAATTTCCCCATAAGAAGTTATGTCCCTTTAAAAATTATGCCCCATAACCGTTTTCATCACTATTAATATTTACTTATCCGGCCATTTTGGTAACGAAAGCATCGATTATCTTACGATATATCGTAAGAATAAAAAGATGATCGTAAGATCATCGTATGGTAAACACAGTTGATTACCATACCAACCACAGGGGTTTATCTAAAGTTTAGTTATTATCATTATTATCATTATTATTATTATTATTATTATTATTATTATTATCATCATACATATAAATATTTACCTAAAGCGCGAGACGTAACCCTATTCTATCGATGTAGCGTAACCCCCTCGATTTTTAACAGTACCGTAACCCACCGATTTTGCACAAGTTTGTGTTAGCGTTTCGATGGTAATGCTATCGATGCATGCTATCGATACCACATGGAATATTTACATAACTAGATTTCCCGTGGTTACCATACCTACCCCGGGGGTTACATTCTAGTAAGTACATATTTAAGTTTAATAAATAGCGTTCTTTACTATCCACGGTTTCAGGTATCCGCAATTTGGCTTGGAACTCATCTCCCGCGGATACATTGGCTCTACTGTACTGCGTTCCAGCGTATAAGATTTATTATCCAACTTGTAATTTTGTACTTAGGGTGCATTTTGTTAAACTTTTAAATCCATGACATAGTTGCAAAAAAAACCTTTTCACCAACGAATCATCGACTTCCATGAAGAGTGTTTCGTCTTATGAAGTGTTTCTGAATTAAAAATTCAGATGAAGAATATTTATTTAGTTTTCTCCCATGATGCCATTAGATTGTCATCTGATCCTTTCTTTTTTTTTTTTGTTAATTCTAATTCGGGTAGGTTTTACTCTTTCTCTCAGTGGTGGGTTAATTGCCGCCGAGGTTCTCACTTTTCGTCATGATAAAGATATTAACGCAACAATACGAGGATAACAGCTTTTGCGAGTGGAATAAATTTGGGCCCCGAGCCAAATGTTGGCCGCCCTAATTGGGTGGATGGCAGCCCATTTTCTACCTATCATCCCATTCATAAATATAACGGCAATTAGCTACCGACCGACTGACTCATCGATTCATCGTCTTCCTCGTCTTCCATCTTTTTTTTTTCCTTCTCCCCCTTTTTTTTGTACTATAGGGATCTATATGGTACACCACGGATATTTCCCCCTCTTTTTTTTTCATGACGTTTAGCCTCTTATATTCTCCCCATTAGACTGTACGTGTAGTTCAGCATTAGGAAGTTGTCTCTTGAGGAATAACTTGGCTTTGAACCCTGCCGCCATTATCGTATTTTTTACACGAGATACGTATAATTTGGTGGTAGTGGTGGTTACATGCATTTTGTTTAAGGTTGTTACGAATGAAGGGAAATGAAACCTCTGAGTAATTAAACTTTGTGGTCTTAGGCTCAAAGTGATTGGATGTATGTCACTATGGATACAGGATAACCAACGCATAATTTTGGTTTATCTTCTGAATTCCGAATTTTTTTTTTCAATTACAGGACCTCTCAGTAAATTGCTACACATGTATTAAAAATATTTTTAAAAGTACGGTACAGTGTTTAGTACATGCATACAGTCAGAACCATTTTTACACATGGAAAAACTGGGCAATTGCCAGGAGCCTCACGATTACAGGGGCCTTACGATGCCATATGATAAGTTTTAATAGGTGTAAGGACCCAATGCACTGCTGTTGCCAAGGACCTACAATGCTGTAAAAACAATGCATATAAAATATATCAACACTGTCATTATGAATTGATGTTATAGCAAAATCAATTGACAATTATTTCATAAAGGTATATGAAAGATCCATTTCATAAGTTTAATTATAATTTCAATACTTTTATTACAGAGTAGAAACGATTTTTACTGCCCCCCCCCTCCCCCGTTTTTATATCTTTGAAAACTAGTAGTCTCTAGTTCTCATACATATAGAAACGGAGGAGAGGGGGGTCAGTAAAATGTTTTTAAAAAATAAATTAGACTTTCTCACGGAAGCAATTGAATTAAATAAAAAATTCTTTTTTTCACTTGTTTTGTTGTAAAAGTGTTTGTAATCAGTCGGGAATATAACTATAACCCAACGGACAGATAAAATTTGAAACCCTTTTCTCGATTTATTTTAAACAATTGTTTTCCTAACGAAGCCAATATAAACTCAACATTTTGAAGGGGGGGGGGTCACAACTATATATTTCAAGACAAATAACTGAAAGAAATAGAAGTCCATATCAAACATAAACACAAATAAACAAACAAACAACTGTACTTTATAGATATAGAAATTGAGTGCTTTTTGTACATTAAAAAATAACAACTTTTCTGTTAACCGAGAGGTCACTTGTAGGGCTTTGATATATGTTTCAGTTTGGATTAAATAAACCAAACAAAAACGTGGGTATTAATTTTATGATCAATGATAATTTATTAAGACTTGTAGTTTTTAACTAATCTAAACTGGTATCTATATCCATAAACATTAGTTTAGGTTAAGTTAAAAACAACAACCTCATGCCTAACTAGTAGCGCCACAAGCGCCTCTTGGTTAACAGAAAAGAACGAATTCTGTCATACTACTCTCTCAGCCAGCATAAATTAAAACAAATATTGGTCCTTTCCTGTTATAGCCGGGGCGAGTCTGATGTTGATATTTGCTTTGTACTTGGTTTATTTTACAGTTTAAGTTAGGAAAAACAAAAAAACGTATTAAATGTATGATATTGTTTTATTTTCTTAATCTAACCTGCAAAATAAACCCATAACCAAGTACAAACTAAATATCAACATTAGACTCGCCCCGGCTATAACAGGAAAAAACCCAAATATTAATAATTTTTTACACAATTTGACTTTTATATGAGATATGTTTGCTGATATAAAGCTGTAAAAAAAATATAGGTACTATATATATTTTTTACGATGTGTGTTTTTTTCATGGTGGAATGGTGGTGCAATATTCTTGTTTCAAACCATAAAGCCTAAAAGTAACGAGTACTCTATTTTATGTCCCCTAAAGCTACTCCGAATGATAGTTTTTACTATTGATTATGCTTTATCTTTCAAACACCTACGACACAAGATTTCTTTTACAAACAAATAAAACAAGTACAGTATATTAAAAAGGCTTTTTAAGAATACGCTTTATACATAGTTTCGTTCTATGCGAATTTACATTTATGTGATATTTGAGTAATGTAATATTCGATTTATGCGAGTTTTGAGAAATTCCATTTTCGAGTTCTGCAAGTTTCGATTCATGCGAATTTTAATTTATGAGCATTTCAATTTATGCAAATTTAGATTAATGTGATCTTACAAGAACGCTAGTAACGCTATATTTGATTTAGAGTAACGCTATATTTGATTTAGGCAAGTTTTGAGAAAATAAATTTTCGAGTTCAATTTGGAGTTATGCGGTTTTCGATCTATGTGGTTCTCACTAGCGAATTTACGGGAGAGGGGAAAAGCATTGTCTTTCCCAAGAACAAGTTAATTTCTTTAAAAAAAAAGAGGCAAAAACGTCTAAATTGTGCATATTTTGAGATTTAAACACTAGAACATTAATTTGGAGTTCGATTTCCCGAGAAAAAGATGTAATTTTTAGACATATTCGTCATAAAATTTCAGGTGACCCTCTCCCCCCCCCCCTAGAAGTCGGCTCTAAATAAGCCACTG
>JAQIWH010007631.1:0-11181 GCA_034695005.1 Cryptops parisi | reverse complement strand
CCCCCCCCCCAAAACTCTCATCATGCCTAGGGCAAAAAAAAATGTGGCACCGGTTCTGTATAACGTTGAATGATTTCTGATACTTTGAGGTTAAAGTTGTAGTTTATAGGACATTGGCAATTTTCATAATACTGTAGTAAGTAGAAATCATGCTCTCTATCGATACTTTCCTATTGTTTGGTTTTCTACGCAATGACATGTTGGCTTTGCAAGCTACCTTCCAAGTGATGCCAATTTTTAGTTGTCATTTTGTAGCCTGTGCCTATAATAGACTCATTTGTTTAAATGCCGATTTAAAAAGATGATTCATGTGGGTCATGGATCATCGGCTGGGTGATTAACTGGCAAAATAACAATAACAGACTTGTCTATGCTGACAACACCATTTCTTCTTA
The DNA here is from genome assembly GCA_034695005.1 of Cryptops parisi. Classification (NCBI taxonomy): domain Eukaryota; kingdom Metazoa; phylum Arthropoda; class Chilopoda; order Scolopendromorpha; family Cryptopidae; genus Cryptops; species Cryptops parisi. The sequence goes on along the minus strand of JAQIWH010007631.1, from coordinate 10,786 downwards.
TTATACCTATAATGCAAACTTTTGATAGTTCTCCATTTGAAAACTCTGTTTTCAGACGAAGTAGTTGTTTCATCCGATAATCAGCTAACGGAACCAAAGAATGTAGTGATGATGGCGCCTGAAGAAGTGTAGATGAATTGACATAAACAAATACATTCAATATGGAGGATTCTTTTATTCTTGAAAATGTATCAAAAATTTATGAGCTGTTTGTAAAGATAGATGAAATGCAGTTTTTGGCTTTTTACCATCATTAATTATCACACCACTTGAACCAGGTGTCTTCTTTTTTTTTTTTTTTTATTGTTTAGAGGGAAAATTGCCTTAAGAAACATTGTCATTTTGTTTTGTTTTTTTGCACCGCGATATCACTGTACCATTCCCTGTTTATTGGTGGCGGCGGCGGCTTGCTGTCTTTAATTTTCTGGAATTAAAACCCCTTTTCATCTTCTTCTTCTCTCGTCTAGGCCCTGCTACCATTTTATCTTCATCCATCTCGACTTACAATCCGACCACATCCATCGCTCCTCCTGCACCTCTACCCAATCTTCCCGCTTTTATGCAGAACACAGGTCTCGTTACTACGAGCAGCACAGGTACTACTTTACCGTCTCCTTTGCCACGATTACCAACTATTAGCGAGTCCGATTGAAGTTTGAGCGGCAAACATGTTTTTCCTCTTAAAGCATGGAGAATTAATCGTTTTAAACCATGTGGTTTCTTTAGCATGTAAATAATGAAAAGTTTATCCACTATTATTTTTTTTTTATATATATACATTCTTATTTGTATGAAGCGAAATATTGAAGGGTTCAATAACTTTTGCAGCCAGTCAACGTGAGTGAGTGAGAGTGAACTTATCAAAAATCCCGTTTAGACGCCCTGCCAAATAGTTCAGCGAGCAATCTATTTATTTCGTTTTCCCGATCGATCATGAACAGTTCCTCCGTACGTACAGGTTCAAATATGATTTCTTTGCTTGTGTGCTAACCGATGACGACAGCCTATTTGCAATACGTACTACTTGTCCAAGTATGCTTAAGACGGTTTTATGCATTTTTGTATCCTTTTACTTTTTGTTAAGTTATTTTGGTGCAAAAAAAAGAGAATAAAAATGACTGTTGCCAGCCAACTCATGTTTATTCAACTTGTACTACATCACGAAAGACACGAATTTAGCGTAATACTGTTTGTGAAATATTATACAGTGCATGTCAATTTTTTAACAAGATCATTTTTGTATGAATACATGCAGTGCTGGGTAACGTAACAGCAACGCAAAAAATGTGTTGTAACGTAACGTTTTTCGAGAAAAGAAAATTTCCGTCACTTGTAATGTAACTTTATCATTTATGTTACGTTACTGTTACTTTACCAAGCCTTATGCCATAATAAAATAAACAAATAATTAATTAAAAGGATCTTTTTTTCTAACCACCAATAGGATAAAAGATCTCTGGTTGGCCTCTGCTTTGTGTTCAAATCAGTTGCAGAAAAGTTGGTGTTTCATTTAGGATTAACTTAACGTAAAGTAGATTCCTGATAAAATACAAATGCGTATCCAAAACGTATCCTTGACCTATAACACGTGATGTTATCTTTGTGGGTAGGATTTTTTGGCAAAATTTAGTATTAAAATTGAAAAGTTTAACATTTTAAAAAAAGTTTACTTTTATTATAAAATAAAACAATGACAAAAAAATTACAAAAAAAGACGTTTAATTTTCAAAAACAACGTTTTTCAACTTTTCAATGTTGCAACCATGCAACATTTTAAGTGAAGTTGCAGAAATTATTCTCGCTCTGCCGATGACCCAAGTCAGTGTAGAAAGATTATTTCCATCATTAATAGTGACGGCCAGAAAGGGTTAAAAACCTGAGAAGGTTGAGAAAATTTTATTGATACGCACAAACTCATAATTAGATTAAATAAAATGTACTTTAAATGTTATTGTTGTTTCATATTATTTTTGTGACATTTATTTTATATTAACTATTTTATAGTTAGTCATTTCTTTTGTATTTAATAGAATAACGTTACGTTTGAAAATAACGTTAACGTAAAATTTCGAAAGGCTAGTAACGTTACATTTTTACGTTATATTAATGTTATGGATGTTACCCAGCACTGAATGCATTACAGCAGTTGTCAAACTTTTTTGTCTGCGGACCGCTTAATACCCTCATCGATTTATGAGGCACCCCGTTTAAAATAGATCGATTTTTTGGGATAGGGTATTATATTATATCTCTATTTTTCATCATGTCAGAAATTGAAGCAGACAATATTTGACACATTGGTCCATCCTAAAAATTTTCGAAATTACGGTAATTAGGGATATTTTTTTCTTTTTTTCTAACTATTACAAAACTAAACAACAAAGTTGGACTTATTCCACCATTGACGCAAGCAATGAATAATAGTCTATTTCAACCAGGTCATGGTATTATGAAGTACTATGTTGATTATGAAAATAATTTTCGAGGAACCCCTAGAAGGGTCTCACCGAACCCTAGGGTCCCATGGAACACAGTTTGAGAAACATACTATAATATATACCAGTGGTTCTCAATAAGGGGTATGCCTAACTTGAATGTCAATACAAAATGGTGAATTATTTTTCCTTCGAAAAATAAATTTAGCACAATCTCCCACCCTTAACCACATAATGAAAAACAAAACAAAAAATCTTACCTTAAGTTGCTGACTGGGTAGCTTATATTTTTTAACACGACGTTTCGCCTCTTAACTAGAGGCTTTTTCAAGTTTAAAGAAGAGAAAACCTCTGAAAACTAGTTAGTGTGGGTTTTGGTGTGTGAAGCTGTTGACAATTTCAAGATCCTCTCCAGAGGTTTTTTCTCTTTCCTGTTGTCTTATTCTTTCTTCTTTAAATCTTACCATGCCTCAGCAACTTAAGGTAAGATTTCATTATCTCCAAAAAATAGTACATGGATTTTTATTTTTATTTCATTTTGAGAAGCAGCCAGTCGAAATGGTAATTGAAAACCAAAAATCATTAACCACAAGGATAGATATGTTTAAAAAGATGACGATCAACTATTATAGATCAAATGCATTTCTTAATGAAAACCTAATTTTCAAGGGAAAATCGTTCCACTTTCTAAATGCATTGCATACCTAACTATAAACTAAAACCCTAGCCATTGACGATTACAATCATTCTAGACTAGATCATCAAATTTAGTGTTATTATGCATCAAACTATTCATGTATTCTTTGTAAAAAAAAAAAAAAATTGCAAAATAACGTCTCGAGAAGATTTTTTATTTTGCAAAAATCTTAAGGGGTAGGTTACTTGAGGCAAAAAAGGTTGAGCAGAGCACCACTGCTATATAGATACCGTACTGCACCCATTTTCAGCGTTCAGTTTCACAAACTTGAAATGCTAATCAATAAATTAGAAATAACCTAACTTTTTAAAAATTAATGTCTATACAGTATTGTTATTATAGCGTTAATTGATTTTAAATTTTAAAAAAAAATGTTGACAAACGCCAGCACCACGAGCGCCCATTCGCAGAGACAGAAGAAAACATCACAAACAACATGGACGCTGCTGTGAGCACGAGGCACTGAGGAACCCAACACAAAAAAATAAACAAAAACTCCACAAGAACGAGTGGAAAAACGATCTTTTCAAAACCTCGAGCGACTGACACGAGTGGACATCAACAATGACGACCTGGAAAAATGCAAAGCTACAAGGGAAATTGTGTATTGGCAAAGGTAGTAGTGTAAAATGTCACGAGGAAAGAAAAAGACCTAGTACTAGTACTACTACCATTACTACAAGACGAGTAGACCGACCGACCGAGCTAGGGCTAGCTAGTCTTCTGCTGCTGCGCTGACATCAAAAAAGTGCAGATGCCACGCGGCGGTTGCTGGCAACACCTACAACCACAATTACCCGTACGTACTGCTTACGACAAGGACCCCAAGTACAGGAGGGATCATCTCCTCCTACCACCCGCAAAGGCTTAACCCGTCTGCTGCCAAGTGATTGAGAGACACCGATAAAAACAGAGTAAGTATATCTATTTTATCTTTCTAGATGACATTCCTATCTTGCAATGATTTTTTTGGAATTGATAATAACGGTTTCCTTTTGGATTAGAAAGTCATCCACCTATATCTATAAATTCTATTACATACATCAAAGTATGTATAGTATGCCAGAGAAAAGTAATCTTAGATTTGAATTCGATTTTAGAGCTTGATGATTTTGAAATACTGTACTCTACTGCAGCTCCATTGATAAAGTTCGCCTTGCATTAATCTTCCACAACTGTCAATACATTTAACTTAACTATGTACAGTACTTTATATTATTATTATTATTATTGTCATCAATGGTTTACTGTCATGATTTAGGTCGTGCATTTGACAGAATATTATGATTATTTTATATGAATTAATTCCTGTGGTACAGTACAGTACTTAATGGTTAGCTGCCCATCTCGTTCGGGACGCCAGCGATTTGTGTTACTTGACATTTTACGTACCTGAACGGGACATCAGGGGGTATAGATGGCAGTGTAGGTTAGTTAAAAAACGAGCTGTCAATTTATGTGGACTGAACCATAAGTACCACATTCTAAAAACTATTTGCAATCGTTTGACGCTAATGTGCCTGTTTACCTGACATTAGTGTTTAAAGTAACTATTAATTCATAAACACGTCAACTTTAAAGTCTACAAAAATCATGTCTTATTGGTGAGGATCCTCCTATACAGCCTACATCAACATCAACATTGTTCTTATTCTTAGAAGTTAAAATTATATTTTTTAAAGTAAGCTACTTTATTAGTATTGTAAATAGATTGAAATAACTAATGACTGAGAATTGCACGTTAACCACTTGTAACCCTATACTATTATTATGTAGATGGTAGGCTAGGTATTCTGCCGGTTATCTCATTTCAATTAAACTTGGTGCCTGTAAGGTATCTTGACAACAACCTCCATGCTAAAGTACTCGCCGCCGTCGCCGCCGTTGTAAAGATAATGTTCGGCTAATTACTTGGCATTCGTGTTAGGTGTTCTGTGTACGCTTTGTCTTTGTGAAAGGATTTACTCGCATCGCACGGCAGTAGGCGGCGTAATGACTTGCCATGTTACGATGATTGCAGTGTTGTGTGTGTTAGATAACGTAGTTAAGTATACGGTTGCAATTTGTTTGACAATATCAACATGATACAAGATGTCATTGATCTCTCCGTGTGAATTAATTAATTAATGTAGGTTCGTCTGTCCAATTGCCTCGTTATAATCAGCCATCGTCGTAATTAAGTTATTGGGTAGGCGAGAAGGTAAAATAATGTTGACAAAAACACTCCATGTGTCCATTACCATTACCATTACATCCCCATTTAGTAAGCTTTTTGTTATGTGTGCGAGTGTTTTTTAATTTCATGTTTTTGCTAAGGACATTTTGATCATTCATTAGTGTTCGAGTCATTACTCCACGTGCGTGCGCTCGCTCGCTCGCTCGCTCGTTGTTTTTCTGCTTTTGGTTTTGCACTTGTTTTCCAATCGTTTCAGGCAGGATATCCTTGAAATCGGACTATACCTTATAATATGATTTATTGTCGGTATCACTGGAAATCAAACGAGAATAAACAAAATGAAACCCACGGAGAATATCTTGGAACTTAATCTCAATTTGCATTAGCCATCAAATTCGTATCTATGACAAAATTGCTAATGTAGTGTGTTCCAAAATTATCTGTACAACTTTTATTTATTTATTTATTTATTTATTTATTGTGAAAATGGTCAAGATGACTTTCGGACACAATGCTTAGCCAATTTTTATCCATGTCATTTTTTTTTTAATCTTGAGATGAAAAACGTGTTCAAAGAGGCTTTTGCAAATTGCCTGTTCGTGAAAGTTGTTGCAAAATCCGACTATTTTATTGCACGATCATCCATAGGCTTGGCTAGCTATAGTGTGTGGGTAAAGTAAACTGCTCTTTGCTGGCTGCTGCGAACGAATTGCATCAACCGATGACAATTTTTGTAGCCTGGCTAAAAAAATGTCCATAACTCAACTTACATAATATAATAAGCCTCTATAAGTATTTTTAAAATGGAATCGGAAGACTGAACCATTGAGATTGGCGCATAATGGACATTGTATTCTGAATCATCAACTTTTCATTCTGTTTATCAACAGGAAGAAGGTAGCTACACAAAATTAAGTCTCCAACTCTTATTTCTTTCCTCTTATTGATTTTGCATAGGCTGAATAAGTTAGTGTGGATTCAATACGAAGCGAGATTACCTTGCCTAAACGGAAGCATTTGGCCAAATAAGACAATTTGGCCATTGTAGTTGGTTGGGTTATTATTATTATTATTATACTAACGATAGATACTATTGTGTATTGGATAGGATGATGTACATGAGCTCTATCCTGTTGTAACAGAGTTTTTATTATTCTTCTTCTTCTTCTTATACACCTAGGTGGCTGCCCTTATATTAACCAGTGTAGAAAACCTTGGAATTATTATTTATTTTTTTATGTATATGGAGTAATTGGCCCAAGTTTTTGAGTAATATTATACTCGAAAGAATTCTTCATTTCTGTGTTTGAAAAAAAAAAAAAAGTTGCTCAGATCCAAAAACGATGGCCACCGACCAAGATGACTTGTTTTTGTGGGCTCTGCTTTTAATAATAGGAGGATTTAATACGACATCGGTAGGCATTTTTTGTTGTTCATTTATTTCAATAGAAACAGCTGTTTTGAAACCAGTTTTGATTTCTTTCTTTTTAAAATTCTAATTTTCTTGTAAGTGCACAGAAGCTACTTGGAAGAAAGTTGGCTTTACACTCATCACTCTTATAGGTAGATTAATTTGAAGGTTGTTTACGATTTTAGAAAATCTAAACCTATTACGCATATTGTAGTTGTGCCTAATCATCACCTTGAAATGTCATCAGAAAAGTGTAGGTGGAAGACAAACGACTCTCTTTAGTTCACCTTGTTTTCTTAGGAAACCATTGTATTTATTTATTTATTTAGTTTCTCAATGGAAGACATTTTAATAAATAGGTTTACAATTTTTTACGTATGTACGTGTCTATTGATTTAAACCAATTTGTTCTGCCAAGTTGAGGTAGTAGACGCTCCGTTTTAAATGGCACTCGGTGGTAAGGCGATATCTAACATCTGCTCTTGCAAATTGATATCTTTTTTGAAGGTTATGATGTTTGTTGGTCGCAGAAAAAATTTTTTTTTTTTAATATCACTTTGCTAAATGATAAATAAAGCAATACATTATCCCAGGTAAATGTCTAGCTCTGGGGTGTGTTGAAATAGTTTATTTTTTCAATGGGTGTCAACAAATAGAAAGAATGTTGTTTTCATAGGTTTTGAATGTCAACGAGGTAAACCTTGTTGATAAAAACGCTGTTGATAAAAATAAAGCTGTTCGTGGAATTGAATACAATGGTTTACAAATACAAACCACCATACATATACCTTTTTGTCGTTTATCATTCCTTGCCCAGGAATTTTCATTCTTGGATTTGTGAAAATGACAAAAAACAAACCAATTATTTAAACTAAAAAAAAAAAAATGTAGTGGAAACCATTTAAGCTGTTTTTTCCTGTACATTTCATAATTCTTTGGAAAACGGATTTCCCTGCTTATTGAACATTTTAATTTGGTGAACTTTATCAAAACATGTATTGAATGTATTTATGTCCATCCATAGAAGCAGGTATGTCCAACAAACATACATAGTAGATAGATAGACTACTGTTAGGTCGTGGTGTACAGTAACAGTAAGAAATGCAGGCGCACACGGGTGGAAATTTCCATCACCTCACGAATTCAGTACATAATCTCCTCCAAAAGGTATAGCCTAGCTAGCGTAGCCTAGTACTACACCGCTATGGAAGTGTTCGCCTATTGGGTGGACAAGTGTCATTACAAACTATTTCCATGTTGCATGGTTATTTACTTTGTTAGAATCTCACAGTGGTGATGATTAAAATTCCACTTCCTGTTGCTAATTGATTTTAATGGCATTTCTTCACGTCGAATTGTAAACCGATGAAAAGCTATTGGTTTGCATCTACCGCGTCTTATCTATTTTACGCAGCCATAAACACACTTTGTAGCAGATGAGTACATTTCAACATTATTGATACAGTGTCGAATGAAATTGTAGTTACACGCAATAATAGAGTATTTCTTGTCAACTATCTTTGAACGTCCAAACTGACACGACCTTTATTCTCGTTGAACTAAATTTCTTGCAAGAAAGATTGGAAAACTCGATTTTTGCAATAAAGTAAAGTGGCACATTGAAACAGAGAGTCATTTCGAAACAAGGTGGTGACAACATCATCATCATCATTGAAAGGAACTAGACTTCCAGTAGCAGAATGATTAACTGCAGTGACTATTGATTTTCTCTGCACAAGTTGGATGTGTGTGTCTGGGAAATCGTGGGAAGGCTCACTCACTACCTTGCCTTGCACATAACATGCATCAGCGACTCTTCACCGCTTCTTGGATTCGCACTGCCCAACATGCTAGCTACTACTTAGGCAAATAAGAGTCGTATTGATGCAAGGTGTGATTCAGTTGACAGTCTCGATTAGATTATTGGGTGAATTGCTTACTGATCTCCATGCGTGATATTATGGCTCGGATGTAGTAACCGGAATGCGTGATTAAGAGTTGCAAGGTTTGTTAAAGTATGTGCAGGAATTATTAAAAATGGTTATTAATAGGCTTTTATGTCATGTTTTCGAAATTTGATGATGGTTTGTAACGCTCATGCTGACATACCATTAAATTGTATCATAGTTCATAGATGGAGATTTATTTTTGGTTAGATGAGAGATTTATTTTTAACGATTGATAAATCTAGAGTGTGAAATTATAATCAGTGATATAATGTGAAATGTGGTCATTGTCGATAGGATGTCACATAACGTGTATTTAATAATGTGAATTTTTGTTATAATTTTAGGTATCGTCTACTATTTGATCGGACAAGATGGACAATCAACGCGACAATAGCGGAAATGACAAGGTGAATGGGGTGAGTTTGTCGGTATTGCTTTTTGAACATAAGGAAAATCTTATTTGTTAATGGCATTCAATAGCCATCTATCTGTCACATTGTGTTGGATTCATGACTAGATAAACTCTGTTTACGACCAGGTAGAGGTATTCAATTTTGTCGTGTCACATCATGTACCGAGTGTCATCCTTTTCAATGTCATTTAATACAGAATCACTTGAGCAGACAGACGTGGTTCTTTTTTTATATTGCAGGTCAATTTGGCACTTCAAGTCGTCATTAACAAATGTGATAAAAAGTTGATTTTGAAATGATGACACTCTTGAAGGACAAAAAAATCTGGATTTATTTTATTATTATTATTTTTATCATTGATGTGATTTAGATAGCGAAGAATAGTTTTCAGTGAAATGTCAAGAACATAAAATATGTTGGGCAAAGTTGTAAAATGAAAATGGTGTTCAAACAGAAGCAACTTAGCACTCCCATTTGGTAAATTCATAGCCTCTAAAAATGTAGGAAAAGACTTTCACCACTTTATTAGTATGATTATGCTGACCAAAGATGTTTGTCTTATACTATTAGTCATCCTAAAAGCTCACCAACATGGCCATTTATTTATTTATTTATTTATTAAACAAGTTGAGTGAGTCAAATCCAATTTGTGATTAATCATTACTAGAAAATTTCGACCAAAAACACTTTTGTAAGTGGAATTTCAAAACAACCGTATTTTATATTTGAAAAATTAAGATGATCTGTTTACCAAATTTCATGTCAATTTGTAGGTGTATGTGTAGTGTTTACATGAGTGTTGTCCTTCACAGACATCTGCGTTTAGCTTGTAGGTTTATAGGTCAATGGCTTTGGTTTCGTTCCAACCAAGTAAATCTGGTTGTAGTAGGTAGAGGAAATACTATTACCAGGCATGCATACAGTATGTACTACTCGCAAATATTTATAAACAAATCGCACATTTCAAGGTCTTTTCCTCATCAGCATTTCTAAAAGCTGCAAAAATAGTTCCGCAAACTGATAAAAAGTCTGCTTTGAAGATATCATCTGATATCAACATTTTTCTCTATACATACTGTACATGCTTGTTGCTTGCGAAACATTAAATTTTGTTGCGTCATTGCTGGATTTTTTCGTTTTGTTTTTCAGTGTAGTTAGTTTAGTATGAACAATACTCGTTTGTAAATCGATGTCATCAGCGAGTTATTGTGCTTGGCGTGGTTCTTTGAATATCAATGTGCGAAACTAATCGAACCATTTGTAATCTCAAGGATGCGGCAGTTAAATAGTTTGTTTGGTGCTGGTGGCTGTCAAAAGATTTTTCATTCAGTCTTTCTCAGTTGACAAACGATTAAAAACGTCTTGTTGAGAAAGGTTGCAATGAAGTTTGGTTTATTTCGTACTACTTCATCAAATCACAATAGGATTGGGTTTCATAGGCGATCATAAAAAGTTGTTTTGTAATTTTAATAGAATGTAAAGAAATGCGAGTTTCATTAGCTGCTATTGCAGCAATGCTAATCGAGTACAGTACTGTACTGTATATTAAAATGTAAAAGTAGTATTACAGGGTTCCCACTTTCTGGATAGTCAGTGAAAGTCAGGAAATGTCAGGGATATGAAAAGGTGTCAGGGATTTTTTCAGAAATTCATCAATTGTCAGGAAAAGTCAGGGATTGAGTTAACATTTTGTATAATAAAGAAA
>JAQIWH010007630.1:0-11182 GCA_034695005.1 Cryptops parisi | reverse complement strand
TGGATACTGAAACCTAAAACTTATTGTTTCTGGCTCTGCCTTGAATAAAAGATTGTGCTTAAAAACAAAGTTTTTATCTAGGCCTAATCTTGTTTTATTTTTGAATTCATGTTTCGATTTATACGAATTTTGATTCATGCGAATTAAAATTTATGCAATCTTTCAGTAATTCGACATTTGATTTATAAGAGTTTTGAGTAATTTTATTTTCCTGCTACTTTCGTTTTATTTACTTATAACTTATATGCGATTCTTTTTACATTGAATTTATGTAGTTTTGATTTATGCATCTTTTCGATACATTAGATTGCAACATATTCTCATAAACGACTGTAGGTGACAGTATAGTTCAACTCCAAGCTCGGTCACTCACAAACTCACAACTCACTCACATGAATCTCAATTCTTTGTATCAACTCAAACGGTACTAATCGTTGCATTCACTTTAACGCAAAGTTGAAGCTTCGTATCTTACATGGAATATAATCTGTAATATGTATTGATTTACTCTTTGAGAGTGTAATATTGATGATAAACAACAATAAATAATATAAAAAACCTCTGGCGCCACAAGCGGTGCCTCTATGCAAACAGAAAAGCACATTTTTTGCATTACACTAACTTGACAGTTTAGAGTGGTAGACTGTCGTTTTCATAAGAAAGTCCTTTCCCTGTAATTACTATGTTATTTCCGAGTCACAGTGTTTTCTCTCAAAAACAAAATAAAAAAATCCACAATTTTTATTACATTTTAAAATTGACAAACTTTGTTTTAAATAAACTCTTAGTCGAAAAACAAGGGTTTACCGGAACGGAGTTTGGAAACTTCCCTACAAGAATACCACCTTCCAGAAGCTGTTACACTACCATGATCATAAGAAGCCCAACGTGGAACAATTGACTTTCGCGCACGGTTGCACGTGGCGCTTTAATTAATCGAGAATAGTGTAATGTAGAGAAAGAGAGAGAAAAAAAAACGAAGAAACAAGTACACTCTCTCACACATGCACCCCTCCCCCCCCCCCTTTCCACAAAAAAAAAATGAGTGAAATGGCGAGAAAGGGGGAAACAATGGCCGACTTTTCGGAAAAAAAAAACACAACAAAAAAGAGGTTGCGTGAAAGAAATGGTACGGAAAGAGAATAGTGTCATAAATCAGAAGGATGAAAAGTCTGTGTTGTGTTGTGCTGCCCAGAGAATGAACTCAATTATAGTCTGAATGGGAAGAACGCGTTTTCAACTTAAACGCTCGTTTCGTCACGCTTTGAAGCATCTTAGAAAACCTAATAACTTACTATTTTATCTCGTTTAACTTTTTTCCAACATTTTTTTTTGTTAATACTAATAACACACACACACACACAAAACAAAAAATAAGATATGACATCCGCTCGAAATTGGATACTTTTATAAAACACTAAAAATGCATAAAAACGAAACGTTATTGTATATTAAAATGTTTGTGTCATTTCGCGTAGTCGTTTAATGTCACTTTATGTTGCTGTAGCTTCATTATAGATAAAGCATAATGCTAGTTTGTAACGTTTTGTTTTACTTTTTTCCACGTTTAAATAAACAAAATTAATAATTCTAAACTATGTGTCGCTGTAATCTACCATAAACAACGTTTTAATTTTGAATTCATCATGTTAAAATATTTAGGACACACATTTTGGCTCACAAGTTGAAAAATTATCGATTTCCGACTTAAACTGTTGAATTTTCTACTCAAAAGCCATGTAATACCGAGATTTTGAGATTTTGTACACTTTAATAAACCCTTTCCAAATTAAGTTATAATAAGTACCGGTATTATAATTCATCAGTTATAATACCGACTACAAAAGTTGCACAGAAAGTATAAAATAATTTTTTATTTCCAATTAATTACGATATAAGTTACTCGATTCTACTACAAATTAGTTTTGATGTTACTTAATATTATGAAATTATATTGATATGAGTTTTTAAGACGTGTACACTTGAAGTCAGCGCAACGCAGATTGTATAATTTAGCTGTATGCTAATTTAGAATTATGCAATCTTTGATAAATCGATGAATGCGAGTTTGAATAATTCCATTTTCGATTTACGTGAATTTCAATTTATGCGAATCTAAATTAATGCAATCTTCGATATTTCGATGCGAAATGCGATATTTAGTTAATGCGAGTTTCGAGTAATTCGATTTCGGCAATTTTTAATTCAATTTGTCCGATTTTTTATACATTGGACTGATGAGGTTTTAGATTTATGCGGTTCTTACTTTATGAGATTTTTTGATCCTTTGGACTATACAGTATATTATCATAAAATGCCAGTATACGTACAATTCACAGCTCACTCAAAAGTAAAGCTAATATAAATCGTATAAAAAATGTATTATATGATTTTAAGCTAATGTATCAAAAATTTAAACAAAAAATACATTTTACATAATTTTTTACTAACATGCAAAAAAATATTGTTATTTTAATACATTTTCGTGATTTTCACCTATTACCTTGACAAAATAATACATTGTAGTCGTTAAGTAGTATATCACCGATACACACAAAAAATACTATCCGGTTTATAAGTACTCGGTTTCCGATTACTTACTTCCTGTCAACAAAACTCGGAAAAACTAATCTCGGTTTCCCAATAACATTATTATCGATTTCAACTTGCGTTTCCTAAACATGAAATTTAATCACACAAAAAAATTACAACACAATATTAGAATCGGTTTCTGTTTTTGTTTTGTTTTTATGTTGTGTTTTTTTAATAACTCGAATAGACGTTTGGTCATTACATTTTCTAGAGCAATCATTTTTCATCTCTCGTGTTTTAACTTCACAACTTATCGCCCATAAATCTATTTATTAAACGTTGACAATAATAAGAGACAGCTGTAATTACATTCGCTACCTACTTACAAAAGTGCACATTAAGGCAGCTCCCTGGTACTCATTTACACGAAAACAGAAACCATAATAAAGTCAGACCATTACAAAGTAAAAAAAATACGACCACATAACACGAAAATTGTTTTATACACCAAAGACAAAAGAACACTAAGTGACAATAAAAAATAAAGTGACTTTTCTAAACATTGTAACAAAATATTTCAAGTTTAAAAGAGTATCTATCAGACGATTTAAAAGTCTTCTCCAGTCATTAGTCAATAAAAGGGATTTTAAGGAAAAAATGTTGTTTACATATTAAACTACTAGTAAATAGCCCGTCAAAAATTACGGGAAAGTTGTTTTTTTTTGGTATCGCAATTCATTGTTCTAACTCATGATGCTTCGCAACATACGTTAAAGTATTGTTTTAATTTATGTTCCTTCGCAAACTTATTGTACTGGAATTGTCTTCCAACTTCTATTAGGAAACTCCCCAAACCCTGTAATCACTTAAACTGCACCAATTTTTGTACATAATTTCAAAGTTAAGTTAAAACTCCACATTTTACATGGAATTTAACCCTACTAGATGATTGTCCTGGCGTGTGAAAGATATTAAAAGGGTACTTGTCATCTTATTTAAAATAATCTATTATTAATACAGTGAACAACGGATAGGTGAATCATTGGCGTGTGAAAGATATTAAAAGAGTACCTGTCATCTTATTTAAAATAATCTATTAAAAATATAGTAAACAACGGATAAGTGAATCATAACTTTCTTTTCATTTTGGTAACTATTTTATATTCATTTCACTAATTTTAGATTATTTTTACATATTTCTTGATCTCTTATTGTTGTTTTATTTTTTGTTTTGTTTCATCATTGTGATTGTTTGTGTAAATCTATGTTATTCTGTCTGTATCGTGTTATTGCTCATCCATTTGAGCGCAATAAACATTAATAAACCTAATAATATATATTTATTTTGGTTTAACAGTTGAACATTATTGATGTGTTCAAATAACTTGTTATTGATGGGAATCGGTAATTACTAATTACATTGAGATTGTCTTCTTATTAGAATGGATAACTCATTCCAACATTTGAAACAGTTAATCGGTATCTATTTGTACAAAGTATATTGTTTATGGTTCGGTACAATGAACCATATCTACTATATCTTGTGTCCTGTATATTATTTAACAATGTTGCTATTAGGAATAAATAATTTTGAAAACACAAGCCAGTCAGCCCACTCATAAAAACCAAGGTTTGGTTAGTTAATTGTTTGTTTTTTCTTCTAAACTTAGAAATATCTAATATCTTTGCTTGAATGGTATAAAAACAACTGATTTGTTATATATATATTTTTTGAATATAGATTTTTTCCCAACCCTGGCTCAACATAATGATGTTTGACAAGAGTAAGGTACCTGCACTTTTGAACTATTGAAAATACTTAAACTAAGCTTTTTCAATAGTTCATGAATGCAAAAATACGATACAGTAATTTCATATGTATATAATTTAATGTGTTCATTTATTTTTTTTACAACAGCGAGTATTGAAATTTAAGAAAAAATAAATAAATAATAAAAAGAAAAATTTTGAAAACCATACCCAAACAAAATAGTAAGAAATTAGATAATAAAATGAGTGTATTCTCCAAATACACTTTTAAAACTGAAATGCAAAATGTTAAGATTCAAAGCGACGTAGTTTCATTATTTTTCAACAATGTAAATTCGGAAATAACAATGTGCATCACAACAGCGCACATCCGAGTCTCTGAACAGTTCGAATCTCTGACCCGTTCGAGTTCCAGATGAGACTCGAACAGCTCATTTCGTTTCGAGTCTCTCTTTGTCGTTCTCAAAAGTTCTCAAATGCAATATAACGTTAAAGAGTTTCAAGATGAAAATGTATATAATACACAGTAATGAAATAAAAGTACGCTTTAAGCACTGCATTGATGTCATAAGGCAAAGCCAACTTTTATTAAAGCAAGCATGAAACGCGAACACAATAAAACCGAGTCGGCTACTCTTTACTCAACCACAATAAAAACAAAATTTACATCCAACTTAACTACAACTGGGTTATTATAAACTTTCACTCGAAAAAACTTAACACAAATGTGGACAAGATAGCTAAACACATACACACATAACCCTTTAGGCATTATAACCCAAAACAAACTTTCACGTTTGCTCAGGTCATTAAGTCGTTTCGCCATGTCTTGTATCCACTCGACAAAACTCGATGACCAATTTTATCCCGTCTCACGAGAAACAAAGCCCTGGACAAAAATGTCAACACCGTTAACTTTGTTACCATCCCTGTTTGCTCACCTTGTTGACAATGAACAACAGCCTTTGCCCATTTCCATCAACGTACTTGGTAAGAAACGAACAACATTAATATAACAAAAAAACAAACAAACCCATAACCTACTAAAATTTCATGTGGAAAAACACGTAAACACAAATCAACATTTTATTCTAAATACCAATTTTTGTTTTATCGTTCAATACTGATTTAAGGAGGAAACGGAAGTTGGAGGGGGGTGATTTAGAATTGCAGAAAGGACAATGGTCAACTGGGGAAAAAGTAGGTAGTAAATCAAAGGGCAGTGGCCGCAAACGACCATTTGTCATGTTGACCCCCCAAGAATGATGGTTTGCAGCACGAAAACGTTGTGGCTCTTGTTCTTTTTTTCTCGTTCTACTGTGGAAGAGGGGGGGGGCAACAAAAAAGAAATATTGAGAGAACAAATAGCAAAAGGTGCGGGTCGAGAACAGAGTCCATGTAAAGGCCACCCAAGCTAGCAAATAAACGTTTAATCCCGATCGATAGAAACCCGGATCAATGTCCCCCTATCGGATCTCATTTTTATTTCAAGACCTGATGCTAAGAATTTAAAATGCAGGGAAAAAACAAACAAAACAACAGAAAACAAAACAAACTCTAGTGTTAGTGTAACACTGTCCTATTTTTACTCTTCTAAATGATATATTAAGTTGACCTAATGTTCGCCACCTCCAATTCGGTAACAGCAGCCATTTTCGACCTTCACAAAACATAATTTTTTTTCGGGTGTTCACAGTGAAATTACATGTAGTTTTTCGTGTCTCCTGTGTTGCATTGTTCCATATAAAAAAAATTATACGGTGCATCACGTATACTGACGTACACGTTGTGCAGTATATACAGGGTATGCCAGCCGTGTGTTCCTTATTAATATTCACTAATATAATGAAAATTCAGTTTCGAATATAACATCATCTTGAAGAGGGGTATTTCCAATGGTGCTATTTTCAATGACCCTGAATTTAATTTTCAAGAAAATCGCATTGTTAAATTTTAAACAATGCGTCGTAGATATCAAACTATATTTAAAAAGTTGTAAGCGATAGCCCATATAGTCAGAATCCACTGTCGATTCATTTACTTCCAATAATCCAACAGAAATTATTCAACAGTACACCATACAAAGTACCATACTGCTGCAGCAGCATCACTGCATATCAATTTTGTTATGCAATAAAAGTGAATTTAGTCGTTTGCATAAATTTAGTTGTTTGCATGGTTAATTAAAATACGAATTTAAAGTTGTCTAACAACTACTGTAAAATCACTTTTTCTGCATAGCAAAGTTGATATGCAGTGCAGTATGGTACTTTGTATGGTGTATTGTTTCAGTTACATTGTTAGAAATAAATAAAACGACAATGGATTCTGACTACATGGGCTATTGCTTACAACATTCTAAATATGACATACAACGTTTAAAATTTAACAATTCAATTTCCTTGAAAATTAATTTCTAAGTCAATGAAAATAGCACCATTGGAAACACCCCCCTCTAAATGCTATCCAAAACTTAGAATTTTCACTATATTAGTTTTTTGAGTATAAAATTGAGAACACTCGGCTAGGACACCCTATATAATGAATTTGAAAATAGCAAGTTACTTGTGGATCGATGAATAAATATCGATTTCTAGTATATTGCGATATATACCCGCTCGGTTTCTACCATAGATGAAACTTAAGTTTCCAGTTAATTTGATTAATCGTATTACCAACTAGTTACTACTATTTGAAACCACAAAATCTTTTAATCCGCAGAGTGAACTCATAACATCCACGATTTTATTCTTAGATTCGCATATTCGCGATTAACCAATTGTAAAAGTCCTACATTTGCGAGTTATGCCACAACTTATTTAAAACTTAAACTTAGTTAATGATTAATAACCAAAAATGATAGTAAACAAGTTAACAAAAGTAATAGTATTTACATGTTTTTAAATCCACCTCCAAAAAAAGTAATTGAATTTCCTGCCCGAATCTGACAGTCACAAAGTAGACAATCTCATTCCGAATGCCAACCGCTGTCGTTAAATGAAGTACAAACAAAGTCCGAGCTAAACTGTCATAAACTCAGTTTACGAGTGCATTAAACTCCTCCTTTTATCCATATTCTCACCTCCATTAAACACAGTTCCTTTATTAAAACTAAATCCATTTTTCCCCTCTATCGTTATACACCTATCTTTACAACTACTTTATCAAAAAAAATAAAAAGAGAGCGAGTTTGGAAAGTCGTGTTCCAAACACTCCCAGACAATCACCAATTCATAACTAGGATTGACTCTCTTTTAATGGAGATCACGGTTTGAAAAGCCAAACAAGTTACGAAAACACCCTCTAAAAAAAAGGACTAGCATTTTTGTTATAAAAGAAAAAGTGGTAATAAGATCTGAATGTTCGCTTCGATGAATTTCACGACCTACTATAAACTTTATCAAAACGGATTTTTCATTAGCCCCCCCCCTTCCAAAAAAAAAAACGGAAAAAGAAACAAAAAAAAATACATTTCCGTATAAAAAAAGTGAATCTAGAAAAGAGAGAAAGAGAGAGAAAACGTTAAATGAGGTGAACTCACGCGTTTATTTCCCCAGCTTGGCATTGGGAACGTTCCAAATAAAAGCAGTTCTCTCAAATAACAATGGAGGCCAAAGTACGACAAACTTGGGGAAATGAAGAAAAGTATATATATATAAAAAAAAATATATATTAACCGTGGTGTGGTGGTAGTGGCAATAAAGTTTACGTGTCGTTCGGCTTTAATTAATGAGCCATAAATGCGCAAGGCCAGTAGACGGCGCAGAACCCAATAATGAACTCCGAGTCATTTAGAAAACAGGTAGAGACCAAAGCATGAAGACAAAGAAAAAATGACGACAAAGTAAAGGGTGGGGATAGGAGAGAGAGGGGGGGGGAGCATAGTGAAAAGTATCCTTTAACAGCTCTTTGCCACGAGGCGGGCAGAACTCATGAAAAAAACAACGAATCCATATTCGGTAACGTCCATACAACATTCAACTGTTTCCAGATCTTTAACGACATGCAATCGATATGGTTCCAGATTCTTGGTATGACAAAAATTCAGTCAAAATTGTAACATCACAACCTAGAGATACAACGTTTAACACTGCATTAGGGCCTTGAGTTACCAATAGTTAACGAAATTTGTATTTTGTTTAATAGTCACATTGAACGTTTTCTTGCATAGCTAAATCTTCGTATAGCTAAAGCTTCGTAGCGCTGTCTTGCTGAGTGCGTCGCTACAGCTTTTTCAGACTTTCCTGTATAACACAGCGCAATGATACAACTGTTTACACGATTGCGCAAGAAAGAGGGGTTATGTTTTTGGGGCGTATATGTTTCTTTGTTCCCTCCTACAGGTTAAAAAGGTTGATGAAATTTGATGAATGAGAAAGCGATGGATTCGTCTTAGTCTCACGAGTGTTACTAGATATAGACCGCCAATTAGAAACCAATATCGTGAATGGTGTATGCCATTGTTCATGCGAAGTCGGTTTTTTATAGCTAATCTTTTTTAGAGTTTTCGTGCATAACACAGCGCGTGTTGCTACATCTTTTTAAGGCTTCCAGCATATCACTGCGCATAGTTACAACTTTTAATTGCTAGTGTGCGCAAGTATATGTTACCGTAAAAAACCGAATTCAGTTAAAAACTCAGTTTTGACAGTTTAAACAAGAATTAACTGATCGATTTTAAAATTAACAATGCGAGCGTTTGGTGGTCTTCGGCCGCATTAATTGAACTAACCTTCGTGATTAAGATTGATCGGGTTTTGACTATTTTCATTAGAATAATGAGATCGGGTTTTGACTGAATTCAGGTTTTGTCTAAAACATTATACATACATCCAGGGCGGGCCAAAAGTTACTACATATTTCAAACGTAATGATGACTACACGTATCTGATAGTTAGTGATGTAAACACTAGAGTACATTGTTTTCCAATCAAGCATATGTTATTATACACTTCAAATTAGCTTCACTTGTGAGTTTTTATACACAATAAGAAGACGATTCGATATAAATTTTGAAAAATGAGCTGTCTATGAATTCGTCTTAGTCTATCGAGTAACACTGGCTAAATTTCGTCAACGGAAAACCAATATGGCGGACATGCCATATATCTATTATTTTTTAGACCATCCTACAGACTAAATGGCACGATGGATTTTGATGAATGAAGTATTTGAGGATCCGTTCTATTACGTTTTGTTGAATCGTGTTATGAACATGTTGACTAAAAGTAAAAAAAAAATTCCTTTAAAACCTCAATAATGCTTTGCAACGTGTAATGATTTTTGGTCCACCCTGTATATAACTCATAAAATATAATCCAACTTCGATGCAAAACCTTGTTAACGCAAAAAAGAAATCGGACAACAATAAACTTGTTTACCCAGCAAACACGACTAAATAAACACCGCGACATCATTAACGCACGACAAATCGGTTGTTGACTTTCATTTTCAGAAAATGCTTTTTGTAAATAAATGAATAAACAGGAAGAAAAAAATGTCGAACAAACACTCATTAGGCGTACATCGTAATTGAATGAACAAAAATCATCACTTCCTTAATTACAAAAGATAAACGGTACTCAAAGAAAATCATTAACATCTAAGTTTTTAATTTTTTTTGAACTATACTATATAAATGTAAACGTGCAGCTTATACATACGAAAGTACAAAAGTAATTTAATAGTTTTTTTATCGACTTTTTATTCTGTAATTTATTAAACGAGTTAACGGTGATTTCATTTATATATGTATATAAAGAATACAAAAAGAAAGAGTAACTCTTTATTCGCATTTGTTCTACTTGGAATGGTAAATCGATTAGCGAGTCCTTTAGCATGAATAATTCAAGCGAATTGCCTTCGACTTCGAAAAAAAGTGAAAAAAGAAATCGATCAGAAATCACGACTTTTTACTTTTTTACGAGGTATTTAAGGCAAACCACAAATAAAGTTTTAATTCTCCACAAAACGATTTTTTATTTCCCTTCACGACTTAGTAAAAAAGTTGTACCTAACTACATCGTTAACTGTATGTAATACTGTATACAAAAAAAAGAACAGTCAACAAAAACAAAACGACAAACCGTAAAAACAAACAAAAATCGAACAAGTGTTGTACAAATTTAAACTTTATCTTGTTCGATTCATAGTAGTTACACATATATACAATAATACAATCCTAGCCTTTTTTTAGCAAAATATTAGCATTCGAATAGTTACGTTATGCGAGAAGGTCAAATTTAAATTTAGGCCTAAGTTTACATTGATTCCATACATTTTCGATAACAAATATAATGCGTCAAAGAAAATTCAGTTAAAATTTCAACATCCATATAGAAAGAACCATTAAACCTATATTAAAACTCGTTTTAGACATTGAAAACTTTAAAAATCGATTAATACGAGATAATGTTAAAATTCGAACAGGATTTTTGTTTGATTATTTACAAATTGTAAAAAAATTACCATGCGTCAAAAAAAGCATGCTGTTTAAAATCTGAACAGTCATTCGTTTAATGGTGAAAACCCAAAAATATGCAAACTAGATCTGGCTCAATTTCGTATTGTCGACTGGACATTAGCAGAAATGGCGTTTCGAAGTAACCTTTTAATGACCCAAAGGTCATTCGTTCAACTTCATTTCGGGCTGTCACGTGCACTCTATAGAGATATTAATTGCAAACGGCAATCGCTTTTGCGCTCCGATGCGTTTCGAAAGAACACACTCGCATATTTGCGCATTTCACACGACTTGTACCACCAATACAATTTTCCTCGTACACAACAACAACAACGACGGAAACAGCAAACTGGGTTGACATTCGATTCTCGTCGCCAACCCCCCCCCCCCGTACCAAAAAAAAAAAAAAAACAACCA